>VNKC01001978.1:0-127745 GCA_008042775.1 Drosophila pectinifera
AACCAAACGCCGTTTATATTCGGGATCGCCGTTAAAATCTTAATTATGTAAAAATAAAATATTGACTTAAAAATGATTTGACCAGAAATTAGGATATAAAAATGCCGATTTAAGGACCCAAAAATCCGCATACTTGATGTTTCTGAAGAGCATAATTTGGCCAAAAATGGGATGACAGCCAAATGCCGTTTATATTCGGAATCGCCGTTAAAATCTTAATTATGTAAAAATAAAATATTGACTTAAAAATGATTTGACCAGAAATTAGGATATAAAAATGCCGATTTAAGGACCCAAAAATCCGCATACTTGATGTTTCTGAAGAGCATAATTTGGCCAAAAATGGGATGACAGCCAAATGCCGTTTATATTCGGAATCGCCGTTAAAATCTTAATTATTTAAAAATAAAGTATTGACTTAAAAATGATTTCACCAAAAATTAGGATATAAAAATGACGATTTAAGGACCCAAAAATACGTATACTTGATGTTTCTGAAGAGCATAATTTGGCCAACAATGGGATGACAGCCAAATGCCATATATATTCAGAATTGACGTTAAAATCTTAATTATGTAAAAATAAAATATTGACTTAAAAATGATTTGACCAGAAATTAGGATATAAAAATNNGTAAAAATAAAATATTGACTTAAAAATGATTTGAACAGAAATTATGATATAAAAATGCCGATTTAAGGACCCAAAAATCCGCATACTTGATGTTTCTGAAGAGCATAATTTGGCCAAAAATGGGATGACAGCCAAATGCCGTTCATATTCGGAATTGCCGTTAAAATCTTAATTATGTAAAAATAAAGTATTGACTTAAAAATGATTTTACCAGAAAATAGGATATAAAAATAGCGATTTGAGGACCCAAAAATACGTATACTTGATGTCTTCTGTAGAGCATATTTTGGCCAAAAATGGGATGACAGCCAAATGCCGGTCATATTCGGAATCGCCGTTAAAATCTTAATTATGTAAAAATAAAATATTGACTTAAAAATGATTTGACCAGAAATTAGGATATAAAAATGCCGATTTAAGGACCCAAAAATCCGCATATTTGATGTTTCTGAAGAGCATATTTTGGCCAAAAATGGAATGATATGCAAATACCGTTTATATCCCGAGTCGCCGTTAAAATCTTAATTATTTAATAGTTTTTGTTAGTAACAATAAAGCAAAATAAATACCGAATAATAGAGAATATTTCTAGGGCATGTTTTTACTTTAGCAAGTACTTTTACAAGTAAGTTAGAACCTATGTTTCCCCCAGTGCAGTGACTGAGTCTGGCGGGGATTTTTGGGTGGGCGCAGTCGGCAGCGCTGCTAGCCAGTTTCCGAAGGCTGTGCCCCAAACACACCTTTCAACAATCGACTGCTGCTGCTGCTGCGGCTGCTGCTGCTGGGTGCGTGAGCTGCGTTGCCCCAATCTGGTGGCCATAAACCGAGACATGGACACGGGACACGGGACATGGGACATGGGACATGCGACATGGGTGCACGGGACCTGGGAGGCACACACTGGCACACACACCTGATCCATGGTGGTCTATGTCTAGGCTTTCGAATTGAACTTTTTCGTCACGACGACGACGACGACGACGGCGACGACGACTTGGGACCAGTTTGCTTTGTCCACTGGTCCACTGGTGCACCGTGCTCGTGCTCCTCCCATCCCGCCCAGACATGCGTGAACTGGTGCCCCTCCTCCGCCACCAGGCATTGCCTCTGATTGCCATGGGCAGCGGCGAAAAATGAATTATTTTATATTTGTCGCGATCGATGGCAGTATTTTTTCGCTACACACACGCATGCGCAGGCGCACTTTTTAGTTGTTTTCGGCTTTTGGTTTTCTTATTTGTTTTATTTTTTATTTTTGCATAAATATCTGTAGCAGGCGACGGCGGCTGCTGCGGATTGGATCGGATTTTTTGGGCTCGGGCCCGGGACGGCCTATAAAAAGCAATTGTCGAGCGGCCACAGAACCACAGAGCGAGTTCATTTGTCAGCCGAGACGCAGCATCAGCATCAGCAGCAGCAGTCGCAGTTCACCAAGTTCTCCACTATCCAAATCCGAATCCAAGCTCCATCCAGAATGGCCCAGAAGCTGATCCTCGTGCTGAGCGCCCTCGTGGCGGTGGGCTCCGCCGTGGTGGTGCCCGGTCCCGGCCTGGCTCTGCCCGCCTATCCCTCGTATCCCTCGTACCCGGCCCTGGCCAAGGTAGCGGCTCCTCTGGCAGTGGCCAAGGTGGCCGCCCCGGAGCCCTACGACCCGAATCCGCAGTATAGCTACAGCTACGATGTTCATGTGAGTAAAGGGATAAGGACTCCATCGAGAAATCGTGTCAAAAATCAGCAAAAGGGAACAGAACAGCCTTTAAGTTGTATCTTAAACTGCAGAATAGATAATCCGAACCTAGGTACCTCTGTTCTAAATCAGATTTGTTCTTAAGGACACGCTTTAGCAACATTAAAACTAATACCTTCATAGGCCAAGAACGTTGAATATTGGGAAAGGATATTACATTTTGCATTAAAATTATAGAACTGAATTGAATATACATTTTAAGTTCTATAACCAAGAACATATCTCTGGCTTAAGGAACATTTAAAGTTATTTAAACACTCAGAGTACAATAACCTTCTGTCTTATATATTTTATTTTAATTTATCTTGAATTTATATTGTGAGGTATTCACGAATCCTATAGGCTTTGCCTTGAGCGTTCAATTCCCAGAGCTAACAATCATGTTCTGAATTCATAGTCCATTCCACTGACACCTCATAAAAACAGCTGCCAGAAAAATAAATTAGCATAGAGACCACCTACTACCGAGCTTCATAAATATTTAGTATTTTGGAGAGGTGACTACTGCACTCAGAACTATAAATTCACAACAGGGCATAGTCAATATTTACAGGTCTAAAGTCAACAACAAGAGTACAAACAATGTAGGAAAATGTATAAATATATCAGTTAAGTCCCAGCAATGGTAAGCAATCTATTCTATTTACGGACAGTTAAGGGAATATGAATGATATAAAATGAATCATAGATACTGTTTGCAAGATAGATTTCATCTAGAATAATTAATATTTAGCTAAAGGATTTTTAATCATTTCGATGTTATTTCTTTATAACAACTTTATATATTTTATAATTATTACTAATTATTACTAATTTTCTACCAGGATCAATCCACTGGCGATGTGAAGAGCCAACAGGAGAGCCGCAGCGGAGATGTGGTGCAGGGCTCCTACTCCCTGATCGAGGCCGATGGCACCCGCAGGATTGTGGAGTACACTGCCGATCCCGTGCACGGATTCAACGCTGTGGTGCACCGCGAGGGCGCCGTGGTGAAGGCGGTGGCTCCGGTGGCCAAGGTTCTGGCCCCGGCACCGCTGCTCCACGCCGCTCCACTGGTGGCCAAGGTTCCTGCCTATCCTGCCCTGGCTCCTGCCTATCCCGCCCTGGGTCATGGCTACGGTCCGGCTCTGGGCCATGGATACGGCCCGGCCCTGGCTCCCGCCTACGGACCCAAGCTGGCGCTGCCAGCCCTGTCGCCGCTGGGCTACCACTAAGTCAATGGAAACTAAACCCAACCGAACGGACGCCGAACTCTTGCCGCAACCGAACCATGGACACATCGCGACCAACTTCTCCTGCCACGTGGCCCCCAGTTCGCTGATGGCTGGCCGGGCCACGGGCCGATCGTAGTCGATAGTAGTTGTTAGTATTAGTTGAAATGAAAGCGATCTATCGAAATATGTAAATACGAATCCAAGGACACATGTCCCCATCTACACTCACACATTATTCTCGAGGCGCCTTTCATTTTATGTTTCTTGTCTTCTTAGTCTTAAGGCTGTTTGACCGCGATAAAAACTCTATAATCAATCCCAACCATAGAACCCAACTCTATTCTTATTTAATCCGAGCCCGTGCACGCCGAGTAGAACTCGCAGAATGAGAACCGAGATTGCCAATAAACGAACCGAAGCTATGCAAATGGAAAAGCACAAGTCTTCTGATGGGAAGGGGAGCCCAAGAGATACCTCTTGAGATATATTTGGGTGATCAAGCAGATTATAAGGGTAATCGAAGAAAATCAAGGAAAAGTGAAGGAATAGGAGCACATTTAGGAAGTTATTAGCTTATAGAAAGCTAGGAACTCCATTCCGATCCATTATGAGAATGAATGAAACTAAGCAATACAGGAAAGCGTTTATTTTCGAAGAGTAATAACTCAAATACAAATTGTATTGTCATTAAATAAAATATCCAAGTCAAACAATAACCTAACTTCATATTTTTAGTAGTAGTAGAGTAAATTTAAGGTATTTAAAAGCTTCAGAAAAATATCATGAGATATGTAAAGTTGAATATGAGATAGAACTATGAGTTTAAGAAGAGAAAACTAAACCAGAAAGCTAGGTTTCTTGAGTATATATATTATTATTACTATAGGGAGACATAAAACGCACAAAATTGGTTTATAGAACTATATTTCTTTGTATCTGAATGAATTCTAAGTAGAGGAAGTCTAAGTCTAAATCGAGTACCAAACAAGCTTAATTAATTTAACTTCAAAAGCAAACATCTATGCCAAAAACATAGCTTTACTTGTAGGAATATTTTCAAATATTTCTGGGAGAACATTTACCTCCAAGTACTTGCAGAATTTGCAATGATTGCTGGCTTACGGATGCCGCCAATTAATACACTAATTAGACTCTTATGGAATGTTTAAATATGATTGACGAAATCAGTAATTAAATATGATTGCACGCACTTCAAATTATTATTATTTAAGTGCAGCTATTAAAGCAGCCTTTGCTTCCAGAAGCTCATAAAGCCCAGGCAGACTTGGACCATAAAGTAGAGCAGTTCGGGCCTAGAATTTGTCTACGTGAGCGTGGAGGTGACCTTCCTTCGCCTCGAACAGGTCAGCGCTACTGCCAAGTGCCACTGCAGTTTGCTGCAGTATTGGCCGTCAATTGAGCGTAAACTAGCCGCCCAAGGCCCGCGTTCCACGCACCGCGAAAAACCAAAAAAAAAAACTGCGTAATTCGTAATTCGAGCGGCGATGCAAAGTGGTCAAAAAATAAAATTTATGGGCTCAGCCGGTGGAGAACTTTGCTGGCCAATTGGCAATCGATCCGAGCGGATAATTGGCAGCCGGCCACAATGGAGGCCTGAAACTGGATACTGGATACTGGCCACTCGCGATAGCCATCCGCCGCGCCTCGATTAGCTCGATCCGGCTGCCGCGCTGACCTCTATCCGCTGGAGAGGAGAGCGGCCGGCGTGGACCCCGCCTTCCGCCGTCTGCACATCTGTGCGGGGGGCGCCCAGGCATTATATGTGCATATTTGTTTATGTAAAATTTATGGCTCGCATAATGAGTTTTCGTTACATTTGCAATTGCATAATGCGACGAAGCGACGCGGCGACGGGCCTTTGTTGCATTCGACATTAAACGCTCTCTTGATGATTTAATAAAATTAAATTGAAATGTTAATCGCGACACGGGCATGGGCGGGAAAGTGGCTAAGACATGTGGGGCGAAAGCGTAAAACAATGGACGAGGTGCAGCACCCTAATACAATGGGCTTGAAACTTCAAATAAAGAGGGTAAAATTTAAGGAATAAGGTATTAAAAGATCTTTATTATAGTTTCCCAACCAATTTGTAGGGTAAAACTATATAAACAAGTCTTATTATCATTAGACCTTGGATATTCTTGAAGTATTCTAGCTAGATCTGGAAAATAATCGAAGTTTTCTATGTGTTCGTAGGCAACAAATCGATCTTATATCGATAAAAATTGATGTTTTTTCAGCTCTAATTCTTAATCCATAATTTTAAGATTTCTAAAGAATTTCCACTAGAGCAGGAAAAGGACAGATGTGTTCAATGTTTAAATCTGATAAAATAATCAAAGCTTTTATGGTTTTCGATAAATATCGATGTTTTTCCGACTCTAATTCTAAAGACATATTTTCCAACTAAATTCTAAGTTATATTGAAGTAAGTTATGAGAATTTAAAGAAAATAAAAGATAAAAATAAAGCCTTAAACGTGTAATAGCTTAAAAATTTATCTATTTCATTTACAAAAGAAAAATAATAAGCCTTTTCTGCCTAAAAATAGCCGAAATTTGCTTTAAATAATATATGTATGTATATTTTTAGTAAAACCTTTACTTCCATTAGGCATTCATAACTTAATCCCCAAAAGTCGCATCACACTTTACTAATCTGCGGCCGATTAAATTTGAATGCGAATCGCAGTTAAAATTTTGATTATAACTAACGGACGCATATTAACGCCGACATTTTGTGGCATTGTTTTGACGGATTTCACCCATTGTGGCCAAAGCAGCAGTGGCCACCACCAGCCGAGTGTTGATGATCATCACGAAGATGGCTAAGGCGAAGAGAAGCCGGGTCTGGTCTGACTTAATGATTGAGAGGGATTTGTTTGCATTTTGAAGTGAAATTAACACAGAGCGCAACGGCGGCTTCTGCCAGCGATTTGTTATGTTTTCGGTTTAGTTTTGGACTCCGCGTGGGGAGCTCGGGGAAGCTCATCCATCCACTCCAGGTGATTAAGTGATCACGCACACCTGTAATAATATGTCATCAAGCACACGCTGCTGCTGGCACGCTCGATTGCAATTGTCGCCTTCGAAGCCAAAGCGAGTGCGAGGCGGGACAATTAAAATGCTTGCATTTCGCGTCATTTCATAATGGAATCGACGAGTGTGGGCTTCAATGTACACGCGGAAAAATAACCATCAAGTTATTTACAAAAATGTATTGATAAGCATTTAGAAAGCAGCGGAAAAGGGACTTTTCAAGGAATAATAAAAGAAAGACATTAGAATTAAAGATATTGAGATCTTCAATATTCAGCAGAAATATCTCAAGTTGTATGTACAGCATAGAAACAAGAGGTTCCTACCCAAAGAGACCACAAATATTATATATATTCTATATAAATAGAATTTCACTCATCATTCAACATGGAAATGAATATTTCCTTTTATAAATTCACACTCAAGTACCTTTAGCTAGGTAACCACATTTTTCCCCCAGTGCATATACTAATAGAAGAGCTTGAATCACTCACCCGGTATACCAGGGACCACGCGGACCGTACAAGAAACGCTTGGCCGTCTTCCACCGCTTCCGTGTGTGACTGTCGACGGTCTTGTGGTGCAGTGCCGCCGCCTGGAGGCGCTGCATCTCCTCCACCTGCCGCACCTTCCACGGCATGTAGATCTTCTGCTGGAACAGGCGCCGGTTCTCCGCCTGATGCGTGGCCCGCTGCTTGGAGGCGGCCTTGCAGGCCTCATAGCACTCCGCCCAGAATCGATTGATGGGCTCCCACAGATGCAGCTCGATGTCGCGCTGGTAGTGGTCGTACAGTGGCTTTACCTGTCAAAGAAAATGCCAAAGAAATCGTTAGTTGCAAACAGGAAAAAGAAAAGCAATCGCAGGCTATAATCAATAAATAATAAGCTTAGAAGTTTCACAATTGGAAAATGAGTAAGAAAATAAGTAAGAAAGTTGTAGTCGAATGTGCTGGTACCCAAGGATTTTTGTGTACCCTAGGAGTAATGTTGCTAGGGACATGTGTTGCAGCACCCATTGGGGTCCGACTATTGTTGCTAGGCAAATGTTGCTGGGAACATATCTAGCAACACTCACTGGGGTTGCCAGTATATCGATGTTGCACCCGTTCACCTTGAAGATCACAGTACCTGGTATTATAAGGAGGAAGTTAAAGTTATGTTCATTTTAAAAGGGACAAATAAGATCCTCACACTTGCCACTCAGAATCGTAACTAGTTCTTGCCCCAAAACTCTCTACTAACTTAATTTCTGATATTAAAAATGCACTAACATTAACTCCACTTCAAAAACAAAACACATTTTCTTGCCGTTCCGCGAGTGATGGTGCAATGAAGATTGAGATTGACGCTTATGGCAGCTTGGATTTGTTTTCGCTTTCATTCGATTCAGGGGCACTCTCGTGCGCGTTCGAGATCCATGTGCTGGAGATCTGTTCGAGATCACTCCCAGCTTCAAGCCAGCTTCAAATCCCCGTCACGTCCGGCCAGGTTCAAGTTCAATGCGCACAGGAAGCGCTCGATTGAAGTTGGGGAGAGGAAACCAGTTGGACATGCTCAGCTCCTCCATGGAGGTTTATTTCGGTGTTTACTTAATACCAATCTCTGGCTGTTCGGAACGGATCCCTGGATCCATCCGCCTAGTGCGCCGGGGGAGATTCTTTTGCATAATCAGACTGCCTGGCAGCGATCGTTCCAAGGCGCTGGGCACGATTAAAAAAAAACTATGATGAATAGATAACTCCAAAGGCAAAAGAGCAGAGCTAAATATTTCTGGTAAAATCTCCGGCAGCCAGCCGGGTGGGTGCATCGACGGCAGCGACGGCGCCGCTTTGTCATTCGACGACTGACTGGTTCCAAGCGCTGCGCCTCTTCGAGCCACAAAACCAGACCACTTTCTTGGCGCTCAGCTCAGTTGCCGAAAGAAAGTCCGACGAGTCGTGACCGTCCGGGAGCCGCCGCGTGGAAAACTCTTTTTGAATCAAAGACTCCAACTTGGAATTGCTCTGGGACTCGTACCTCGGGAGCCTCCAATGAAAGTTTCGGCGTCAATTTGGGAATTTATTTTCTTGGCTCTAACTCTGCGTGGAGTTTAGTTCGCGTTTCTTCGTCTACGGCCCGAAAATGTGCAATTTGTTTTGGCTTTCGGCCTGTTTTGTAAGCGGTTAAATAATACGCATAATAATTAATAATGCTGCTCTCTCGTGCGTTTGTGTGGTTAATAAGTGAATTGAGATAAGGTTTAAGGCAAGGATTCTGTCATCTAGGATTATATGGGTTTAGGATTGGTGTTATTCTTTGAATTATGGAAATTATTAAGGAAATTAAGTGAAGCATTTTAGGTGCCGCTAGAAATTCAACGAGTGAATAGTAAATTAAGCATAGATTTTAAAGGCACTTAAAGCATTCATTTTAAAGACATTTAAAGCATAGATTTAAAAAATTACTATTGACTATTGGGGATCCAAATGAGTTTCCATGGCAGAAATATTCTCATTCAAATCAAGAGGAATACCAGGCTTAAGGGAATTTTATGATTTCTAAAGTCAGATACCAGCTCAGAACTTTATCTAATATTTTATGTGGAATTTACTAGTTGTTGTTTGGGATATTACATTGAAAATCAAGGATTACTAGCTATAAAACAGAAAATTAAATGCTAAAAAAAATACCTAAGACCTAGTAATGTATAACCAGTCATAAGAATCAAATCACCAATAAATAGAAGACTCTTTCAGACCATAGAGGAGGTGTTCTTTATCTGGATTCTTTATCGAATCTACAACTATTGCCACATTTAGCTTATTAACAAATATTATTAATATCCTCCATGATCAACCAATTATTTTCGTTGAAAACCTCCTCCCTAATCCCGCTACAAGTAATAGCTACCATTGTCAAGCCCCAAAAACGAGTCATGTACAAAGAGCCGCTTTTCTGGCCAACAGGCAAGCCGAGAAGCAGCTGCAAATGGAGTCGCGCTTTTGCACATTGAACCTGGCGACGATCAGGTTCAACGCATGGCTCCTTTGGCTACCCAGTGCCTCGGCCAGCCCCGCTCCTGCGAAGCCACCTCTCCTGGACTGGCGGGTTGCGTGAGAGCAGCCAGCCGGCAAGGCAAAGACACCCGACGATGCAACTCCAGCCGAGTTACGAGGAGCCTGGCGAGCCCAGCTCGTGACTGGAGGTGACGGCAACTGTGTTACATAGCTAGGGTGCCAGGGAGTCAGAGGAGGGGCAGAGGCGGAAGCCACTAGAGAGTCTCGGGTGGAAAGTCAAAGGTTGCCCACATAAGACAAAAGCACACACAGCGGAGAGAGATGACAGCATTTAAGTTTTAGTTTTTTGGAAGGAGAAAGTTTGTCTTGTCTGATGACATTTTCGCGGAAGATTAACCCACTCACCCTTTGCCGTCTCCCTTCCTCATCCTCAGCTGGCTGTCTGCCTGCCCTTCGCCCTCGGAGGTGCCGCCAATGCCACCAATGTAACCCAGACAGAGCCCAAGGCGGAGCTAGTGCCCGCGGCAGAGAAACTGGTCCGGTATCGTCGTCAGCCGCCCTACGCTGTGGGCAAGCGCTTCAAGCAGCGCCGCCGGAACAAGGGTCCGCCCAAGCTCAAGTACGGACCACCTCCGCCTGCCTCGTCGCATTTCCACTACGCGAAACCCTCGTTTCCGGCGCACTTGGAGGAGCCCAGCTTTTCCATCGATGACTTCCAGCACTTGAAGTTCGATGGCGCGGACTTTAAGATACCAACTTCGAGCTACGAGGCGCAGTCCATGGACTTGGATTTCTATAACCATGACCCAGAGCCGGATCTGTATGGAGCGAACAAGTTTCCCAGCCTGGATTTCGGTCTGGTGACCACGCACAACGATCACGTGCCGCACCAGAAGTACGGACTGCCGCCGGTCCATCAGAGTTTCCAGCCGGATCACTCATTTGCCTCGCACTATGAGCCACCTCCGCCTCCGGCGCCGGCCCCGGCTCATCCGCCAGCCACGCGTTATGGCGTGCCCACAGCTCCGGTTCCAGTGCCCAGCTATCCGCACCAGGATCTGCCACCGCCCGATTCCTATTCCATTTACGAACAGAAGATCCCGAATGTGAAGTATCATCAGAACTTTGCAGAGCCCCCGAAGCACAATGACAACTTTGAGATTGCCTATTCCCCGCCTGCCTTTGAGATCAGCACATCCTATCAGTCGAATCATCACCAGAGCTATGCGCCACCAGGTCCAGGTGGAGATGGCCACAAGGGCAGCTTCGCTGAGCCACCGTCCACGAGCTATGTGAAGCCTCCGCAGCCGCATCCTCCAGCTAATGGTTATGCTCCACCTCAGCGTCCTCAGCATCCTCCATCGTCTAGTTATGATCAGCCACCTCAGCATCCATCTTCCAGCTATGATCACCCGCCCCAGCATCCTCCATCCAACAACTATGCTCCTCCACAGCATCCTCCTTCTTCCAGTTACGATCAGCCTCCTTCACACCCTTCCTCCAGCTACGATCAACCTCCTCAGCATCCTCCTTCGTCCAGCTATGATCAACCTCCTCAACACCCTCCCACAAGCTACAATCAACCCCCACAACATCCTTCCTCGACCTACGATCAACCTCCCCAGCACCCGCCTTCCACTTATGATGGATCACCCCAACATCCCCCTTCGTCCAGCTACGACCCATCACCGCAGCATCCTCCCACGAACTATGCTCGGCCCGATTCCCAGCCTTATCCCATCGAGGGCTATCCCCAGGAGGATTATGCCCCGCCGTCGCAGGAATTGCCCCTGAATCCGCACCACAAGTTCCCCAGCTTTGATTTTCCCAAATCCAGCTACGAAGTGCCCATCTACGATCCCATACCCTTTGAGGCGTCCAACAGGGACGAGCAGGAATCGTATCCGCCCATCCTGTCCTTGTCGCCAGATCACAATGAGATAACATCGGATGCCCATGCCGCTGGCAGTTCCAAGAGACGTAAGAGGAAGCGGAAGCCCAGTGCCGGAGGAGGAATCGTGCCGGCAAAGCACACGCTGGATGTGCCGGAGCTCCAGCATGCCTACGATGCGGACACTCATGTGGGAGATTCCAATGAACAAGTAGACGCGGATGCGGCTGCCCATGGCTCGCATTACGTGGAGAGAAAACAGACCTTCTTCAACTTTGTTACGCCTACGACATCGACAACGACGACGCCGGCCCCTTGGAGTCCCATGAGGGGCAGGGGCAGTACGATCAGCACGGGATTCATCCCCACCATTGTGACGAGTACTCCAGAACCGCGCACCACCGTTCGTAGCAGAAATCGCGGCGGCTCACGCTATCGCACCACCCAACCTGTGAGTCCCAGTCCCCTGGATCCCATCTCCAGCAGCGTCAAGATCGAGCAGTCACACTCGCAGAGCTACTACGACGGCACCATTGCACCGCCCACCCGGCAGCAGCAGTACACTCGCGGCACGCGACCCACGCGACCCTACTACGTGAGGAATCAGAGCCAGAGTCAGGTGTCACCGCTGGCCCTGCAGCCCGCGGAGCAAGCAGGAAGAGGTGCCCCCACATCCAAGCGGACTACCAAAGGCGTCTTCGACACGACGCTGTTCAAGAGTCCGCTCAGCGATCGTGAGATGGAGCGGAAGCTCCAGGGGCTGCGCCAAAACTTGCCAAAAAACCACAAACTATACTGAGTTCTCAAACGATGGAAGGAAGGAAGCAACGAACGAACAGGAGGCATAGCTTAAAGACTTGTTTAACTAGTATGTAAGCTATAGGAATAAGTTGTCTTCCAAACTAGGCTAAGGAATTGATATAAACTAATAAAATCTACTATTAAATTTGAGTCCCTCCCTTCTTTAAACTAAGGAAGAAGCTTACGTCCCCCTAAAACTCACCATGCGCTCAATAAAGTTCCTCCACTTTTTACTGGTACTGTACATCTGGAAATCGTTGAAGAAAACAGGACCCGAGGACGTAGAAGGCAGATCTGGAAGAGTAGTGTCCAAATTGAAGGCGGAACGGCATTTCTCCAGCAGGGCCTTCATCACAGGCATCAAAAAGGAGTACTCCTCCGGGTTGCCAACTAGAAGCACACAGCAGAAATAAATAAAGCAAGATGATATAGTAAAATTTAAGACCACCCACCTTCAATGGCATAGTCCAAGGCCCTATTGATGCTGTACAAGAGATAGGATAGCTCAGAGGGATCCTCTGTGGAACGACTCTGGAGTATGGCATGCAACTTGGCTGTGGCCATGGCCACTATGCCAGGGTTCGGATGATGCGAGCACTTGAGCAGCAGGCCCAAGCACAACCGAATCATATCGGACCAGTCGTCCGACGAGCCCTGCTGGAAGATCATCAAGGCGTCCAGCAGAGCCAACACTCCGTCCAATAGTTTGGTGGAGCACTTCTTCGATTCGTCCTCGTTGGAGCCGAGCACCACCAGCTCGTAGACCATGCGCAGGATGTGCGAGGCGTTCTCCTGATTCACCAACGTCTGGCTCCCATGCTCCGAGAGATCGAAGAGCGAGGCCTGTACGGCCATTTCCAAGATGCGCAGGCGCAGCGAGAGATGCGAGGTAATGAGCTCGTTATTCAGAGCTAATAGGTTGATGCAGCCCAAGACCTGGCCACGCTCCTGCCAGCAGTGCGGATGATCGTTGGGTATGCCGCGCCAGAAAATATTGAAGAGCGTATTTGAGACTAGATACACCAACTGCTCCTCGGTGTCCACATCGCCATCGGCCACAAAATCAAAGGCAGAGGTGCTCTGAAAGGGGATTCATTAGTATATGCTTTTGAATTTAAATCAATTTATTACCTCCATGGAATCGCTTTTCTTGGGCGGTCCATGCGGCGATTGTGTGGAGCTATCGGAACTTAAAGATTCCTCTCGCTGAATCGAAGGTGTTTGCGAGCCTTCGGCGGTGTCCGTGGAGCTGCCTAGAGTCAGAGACTCAAAGGTGTCCTGGATGTCATGAGTGGTCTGTCGAATGACTGAGAACAAGCTGCTAGCGTTCTCCACCACAGCGCCAGATACAGATTCAGCCAGTTCTGCAAGAGAAATGTATTTAAATATATAATAAATAAACAAATCGCTGACTTTACCTTTAATTTCACTCTCTATAACGGTGGCCGCCTCTGAAACACTCGCTTGGATCTCATTTAGTATCAGACCGCTGTCGCTGAGCTCCTCCTGCTGCTGTTGCTGCTGCTGCTGCAACTGAGCCAGTCCGATCTCTTGGTCCGAGAATGTGATAAGATCTGCTTGGGCCAGGAAGCTGGAATTGTCCTCCAGCACCATGTCCATGTTAATGCCGAAGCTCCGGCGCTTCTCCTCGTCGGGCGGCGAATTTGTGATGGGTTTGCGGATTAAGAGGCGAGCAATGGACTCCTGCCAGCCCGTTTGCTTGGCCATCGCCACCGTCGAGTGCTGCTTGACGAAGGTCGTTTGCAGCAGACGCTTGGCTATCTCCAGTTTAACGGGGAGATCGCAGCTGCTCACATGGTAAACCAAGAAGATTAAGCCTGCATAATCCGGCTGCAGTCCTAGCATTTCGTCCACCAGGTGAAACAGGATCGTGGAGCTCAGCGACAGAGGAGTGATGAATGAGAAGAAGCCGGGAAACATGCTGTGCTCACTTCCCGGATCGTACAATCTCAGAACTTGCTTGTACTTCTGATGGACTCGCGAGGTGGCCAACAATCCGCTGATGAACTAAAAGAAAAGGTAACAAGTTAGCAAACTCTACAAACTCACGATAAGAAGACTCTCGCTTACCCTTATGGCCGCCTCCTGGATCTCATTGGTGTAGCTCTTGTCCACAAAGAAGTTGTAAATGAGATTGGCGGACTGTGGCTCGTGCAGCAGCAGCACCATCTGATCCTTGCAGTTCTTGCCGCGTATATAGAAGGTCATCATCTCCAAGAACTCTACCAGCACCACATCCTGCCGCACGGAAGCCAGAAAGGCTACCATAGCATTCACCTCCTTGATATTCACCTCCTTTTGCAGATAGAAACGGATAATGCCAAAGAGAGTGGCCCTGATGGTCTTGGCATCGTCATCGCTGATGCTGTCCGGCGTGGAGTAGAACTGCCGCACCACGTCCAGCACAAACTGGACGCCGTACCGCCGGCGGAAGAACTTGCGATCGTTCTTTATCATGGCGCTCAAGTACTGGGCGTGACCCAGTGTGATTTGGAACTGCAGACGCGACCAGATTGCAAAGTCGAACACAATGTGAGCGTACAGTGCATCCAAGAGCTGCTGACCGCCCGTCCCCGCCGTCTCCGCCTTGTGTCCCTGCAGCGACTCCATCAGCAGATGCGTGGCCATCAAGGCATTCACATCGAACAGAGCGGGCGGACAGCGTTGGAGCATAGTTCCCACAATGGCCAAACACTCGCTGCCGAGCAACTGCTCCTGGTTCGTCTCGTGCTCGTGGGTGAGGTAGCGCAGCAGGCAGAGAAAGCTGGCCAGCGGCTGGTGTAGCATCTTCCACTCGGTGTACGAGTTCGAGGAGAGCATCTCCCAGTCGGTGAACTCCTCGGCCGAGGGCGTTGGAGCGCAGGAAGCGGACTCCTCGCTCACGCTGCCAATCGAAATGTCCGCCGGCTGATCGTCGGAGCTCACCAAACGATGGAGAATGGGCAAAATGGCACTCACGCCGCCAATGCTGTTGATCGTCTCCTGGATCTTGACGATCTTGCAGTGCTGGGCACTTATCCTTCCCGGAAACTTGCCGCCGGGTATTAGATCCTGGCAGGTGCCATGCCAGACTGCTCCTGGGGCGTAGCAGAAAACAAAGCGGGAGTTCAGCTCCAGGATGTCATTGTCCTGTGAGAATATGGAACTAAAGTTTGCTCCGGCATCGAAGATGGTCTTTAAACTGGTCGTGGGATCCGCCAGCAGCACTCCGCCCAAGTGACCATGCAGGCAGGTCTGCTCCCCGAACACCGTGTCCTGCATTCCGATGGGAAAGTTCTTGACATTCGGATCAAAAGCGGTCTGAGTTCTAATGGGTAAAGTGAAGTAGTTGGAAACCTGAGAAGAAAATAAAGGAAGTGAGATAGGTAACCATCAATACGTTCGTCAAAGTCATACATTTGCGGAGAGAGTTCGCTCTAAGAGACTCGGCAACATGCCCTTGTATCCACTGGATCCGCTCTCCTGTGACGACGACCTTGACATAATCCCTGTCTTGGCCACTTCACCCGGTTGGGGCGGCGCTACCACAGTGCCAATGGAGCACACAATGAAGGGTTCGTTTACAGCCTGCACCTTAAGAGTGGCGCTCAGTTTCTGTACGAAATCCACATAGATGTTGATCTGACTGTAGGAGAAGGGCCGCTTGGGCGGCGTTATGGCCACCGTTAGATAATGCCACTGGCCATCCATCAGGGTCTTGGTGGCCGTCGACGATGTGAGGTACTCTCGCCGGGTCAGAGCAGCCACCACCACATTACCATTTGGCTGCACGAACACCTCAAAGCCACTGTTGCCACTGACTGTCTGCAGGGTAAGCAGCATGCGCCGGCGGTTGCTGGACTGATCCTTCAGCTGATTGAAGCGCACCAGGATATGGAAGATGAAGCCATACGAACCGGAGATGGTCCAGTTGCGTATGTCCGGCACGACGATCCCATCTGTCTCCTGTTCGATCGCAAAGTACTGAGCGCAGGAGTTGCTTCCCCGCAAACTTTGCAGGGCAATCACAACCAGGGTCTGCGAGGGAATGGTAGTTTATTATAAAAAATAGTAGCTCCTAAGACAGCTCATCTTACCTGTTGCAGCTGCTTGTTTTGTGGAAACTTTGTTCCCTGTCGCAGCAAAGCAAATATGCACTTTAGCTCCGCGGGCACAATGCTGAGCTTGCTTAGTTCCTCAATGAGCTTGATTAGATTCTGAACGCAGTTCTCAGCGAGGGATTCCGCTTCCAAAAGGCAGCCACAAACAGCCTTGATGATATGGCTGCCACAAGCCACAGATTTTCTACAAAAAAAAAGAGAAAATTAATAACTAAAAAGCTTAGGAAATTGGTTAAGACTTACGTTCCATAGTTGTCGGTGCAGCCCTTGAGCACTAGATTGGTCACATGCAGCTGCTCCCGCTCCTGCAGCCGGGGCACCCAGTTGAGCAGCTGCAACATCACCTCGGGCAGCAGCAACAGGTGCTTCTTATCATCGTAGCCCAGCGAAAAGCAGGCATCTAACAGGGCCACCGTTGGACAACCAAACATCCGCAAACTGGCAAAGAGCCTTTCGATGCGTTCGCCCTGTTTTAACTGGGCAGCTGATTGCGTGGAAGAGCTGGTCAAGGTGGCTAATGCCTCCATGGTGCTGCACAGCGAATTTGAATGGGAGATGTGCCAGGGCTTTATAACCTTTGGCAGACTAATGAGCAGATCCATTAGATTGGATTCACAAATGGCTTCACTACTAACAGCGGCATTGCCGGTTAAGAAGAGTTTAACAGCTCCCACAGTGCAGGAGAGAGCTGCCATGTCAATAACCACATCCTGGTCAGCATCGCTGGCTATGTCAAAGTTGGCATCGCCGCTGTCGAAGTGCTTGGTGGCCAGCAGCTCTTGCAGAGCATCACAATAGAGTTGAACTAACGTAACTAGGTCTATTTGGCGCTGTTTAAGAGACGGAATAGATTCATTAATAGACAGTAGATAAATCAAAGGAAATACTCACTTCTTCCGGACTAGATTTCTGCAGGACAATAATCATCAAAGCGTAGCAGTTAAGGGCCACGCGCCGCAGACTATTGGCACTCTCCCACTGCCGCAGGATGCTCATCGTGATGGACACTGTGGCTGGGCAAATGGCCTTCATACCATTACGCTGACGGGATCATAAGTCACGGATTAAACAGATTCAATCAATCGAGGGAGAGCGCGAGAACGGGGCAGAGACAAGCAATGGCATGCATGAATAACGGTTAGGGGGACAACAATGATAGGGACAAGGGACAGGAACAACGGATGGTTCCACCACTCACCAAGTTATCACAGTCTAGAAGCAGCCCATCACCCATCACCGAGCAGGGGGCAAGTGAAGAAGTGGTTAGAGCGTTAGTATTAGACGAATTTAGGGACTTTTGCACTTTCAACTGCAGCTGGACAGAGAGAGGATCCAGTATCCGTAGTATCAACCAAACACGAAATGAAACGATAGCAGAGGACATGGAAACAAAATGACAGAACTCTTAGAACTCTAATGAACATTAATAGCGAAAGCGGTGAGCAGAAAAGAAAGCTAGCTAGCTGTGGGAGAGTGAGGTTAATCATCGAATAAGATAGAGGACTAAACAGGAAGAGGGATCTTGAACTGGAGGCGCTTTCAATGGCTACCTGTGAGCCGCAAATCACAGCACCCAGGATGTTTAGCAGGCTCTCGCCTATTTCAGCATATCGGATTAGCTTCTCCTCCTGGAAACAATCTGAATGGTAAAGTAAAGAGCATATTAAAAGGGAAATACAATGGTATTTAAGGTAATAACTCACCATAGATAAAGGGGACTATTTCCACATGAACCGAGTGAGGTTTGTACGAGAGACGACTATAATCAGCTGACTGGCCTCGCACAAAACTGCGCCACGTCAAGTACGGATCGTACATGACCTCAAGGAAGGCCGAGAAACTCTCAAACAGGTGACTAATTGCGGGCACAGCTTGAGGTAGCTCCATTTGCTATAAAAAACATAAACAATAGATGGGTTATCAGAGAACAAAAGATAAGGCTTTGACTCACTTACCTGCTTAAAAACCCTCGAGAGTATGGCAATCAAATTCGGCTTGTACTCGTACTTGATTACGGCCAGAATGTTGTCAAAGTGCCGGCACACGATCACCAGGCAGTCTATCAGCACTGCCACCCGTTCGATGGCCTCCTCCTCGAGCTGGCCGGCTGTGTCGCAGGCATCTCTGGCCACAATGATAAACTTGCCAATGGCGGGCAGCAGTTCGTCCGGCAGGCGGCCCAAGTGGGGACCACTGTCCGGCAGCACCTCGTGCCACATGGGGCAGGTGTCGGCACGGAAATCCAGCTGCAGCTGTCCCCGCCAAATGTCCACAAAGCGGGCCACGAACTCCCGGAAGTAAGCCTCATCGTTCTGCAAAAGAGAGAGAGAGAGAGAGTGAGACAGAGACTTAGCTTGAGCCTGTCTGGGATTATATAATCGCTGACTGGCGCTGCTGCACTGTTTACGCAGGTCTGTGGAGCAGTGAGCTAAGATAAGGAAAACCAATTGTTTGGCGGTGACTAATGCGTTGAATATGTTGCGGCCAGCCCCCACAATCGCACGCACCCCTGCATCTCCTTCCCGTGCTCCATCCAGTCTTATCATCCGGCGACGACGGAGTATTTTCCACTCCCATGGCGCCTCCTCTCACCTTTGTTGTGTACTGCACCCACAGGTTGTAAATGTCCTTCTTCTTATTGTCCATCGTTGCGCCGGAATTCAGGTGCGGGAATTGTGCGGAAGCATTTGTTAATTACTCGCAGTGTATTTGTTTACAAAAAAAAAAATAGTCGCCGACAGCGTCGGCTTCTCTTCGCTGCTAAGATTTCGCGGCGGCCGCGTTGCTTCTGCACCCGATTTGGGTAGCTCTATCTGTTAAACTATAGCGCGATTATCTTTAGCCTGCAGAGCCTTTGTCTTAAACAGTTTTTTGGCAAATTTTCACATTGCTAAGCACAGGTGAAAACGGGAACAGCTGATGGTAAGTCGATTTATGTGCCCAGATGACGGGGATTTGCGAGACAGCTGGTCACACTGAAATATATCCCCCTTTAAAACAGTGCTGTAAATTGCGCAAAGAATTCAAAAAAAGTGGCTGTTGGGATTAGGCTTTTTAAAATAAATATTAGAAAGAGCAGAGTTTAATGTATTATATGTTATTTATAAATGAAATTACTCTCACTCTTTTTCTAGTTCATAGCTTATAGTATATTTTCATGACTTCACCATATCACCAAAAAGATAAAAGTCCCAGTTTTTTGTAGGCTGCTAAATGCGTATTTATTTCGAGATTTTTCATGTATTTTTGGTTTCAATTCTAGTAGCATTTTATTTGTTGTTTGTTTTGTCTGTTTTACATGATATTAGCTAATAGTTGCGCTTGTTTTCTGCCATCGACCGGACTCTTCGTTAACTATTTCTCAAACTCTGTCGTTAAAAACAAACGATTCCGACTTCGATTTCGGTTTCCAGTGCAGTTCTTTGCCGCTTATTATTGATAAATACATTATTATTATGCGCAAAAGTGCAGTTTATTGATGCGGATGCTGATGCGGATGCGAATCTATATGCCTAGGCAACGAATGTTGAGATATTCGCCTTTGATTTTAGAAATGTCTTGGTTTTCGGTTTGGTTTTTGTTTTTTGTTTTTGTTCGTAATATAAAAAGGAAACGTTATTTTGTTATATTTAATTTCAGACCTAAATTATTAAGATTTAATGTAATATTTTATTTGTAAGTTTAGTTTTTAATTGAATAGCTTGAACCATTTGTAGGACCTATAAATATTCATTATCCGTTAATAATCTTAATAAAATAAATATATGTAGAAGAAAAATCTTATGCCTCCGTTTCAGTTAGTTAAAGCTGTGAGTTTTTATCCGCATTAATTTGAAGGATAACAATTGTTAGTTAATTTATGTTAATTTATATTTAATTTAATTGTAATTTACTTCAAATATAGGCATTCGACTTGCTTTCGTTTATCATTAAATTAAATACACGATGCGCTCGTTTAAATTTAATTTATGTTTGTGTTTCGGTTTTTGAGTGTTCTCCGCTTGTGTGTGGGTGTTTGCAGCACTTGAATATGTAATATGGGCAATTACAATATTTAAAAAACGTCAGCGCCTCGATTTATCGATTTTTGTAAATAAGTTGCGCGCTTTGCTCAGATCTATTCTTGCTTTGCTTTATTTGGATTTTGGGGTGTGGGTTTGGGCATGGGCTGTGGGGTTTCCTCCTCTCGAAGCGAGACGAGACGAAACGACGACGATTGTGGCGAATAGAAAAATAAATCAAGTAAATATTTGTATATGCAGTGTATAAGTATTATAGTTCCTCTAGGTATATGTATAGCACTCCAGGCTTATTGTATTTGTACCAATCGCCCAAGATGTGGCACCCATCCATCCGTTTGTCTATCCTCCAGATATATCAGTTACTGTGCATATACTAATGCCCGTGTTGCAATTTCGAGTGAGTGGCTGACGACGTGAGGGGATCAGGATCCCTAGCGAGTATTATGTGTGTGTGAGTAGTGGGTGTCCGAGTGGCTAGTTCATAAGGTAAATATATATATAATCTATCATAGTTCATTTAGGTGCCTCTAACAGCTCTGAAGGTATTCAGGTTCGGTCGCATTCGCTGCGTTGTTGTCGATTGTTTCGGGGTAGAAATACTTGGGGTGTTCGCTTTTTGCTTTCTTTCTTCGTGTCTCCGCTCCTATCTCCAATCTCCGCCCGCTGCGGGGTCCGTTGCCCGCTCGGCGGTCTACGAATCCTCCAGCAGCGGTTCATTTTCCGAATCGGAATCTAACATTTTCCAGACCATGCGCCTGACGTTTCAGACTGCCGCTGTCGGCCCAGGAGGAGTTGAGATACTCGTCGTCATTGTCTTGCTCAAGTTTCTGAAAGTGGGATGTTTAAAAATACATTATTAATGATACAAGTTCATTTACAATTCGTCAAGGATCTAAGAGTAATTAGTTGTTTAAAGGAAGCCAAGGTATTTGACCTTTTTCAATTGCTTACTCAGAAAAGTATGCTATACAAAATTTATAAATGAGTGGGAGAGGTACAGGGCAACAAGTCGCTTTGGTGACCTCATTTTTAAATACTTTGTAAGCCCAATTTAAACCCTCTAGGTTTAATTTAGAATTTAAAATCCATTAATATTTAATGTTTTCCCCCAAATATAATATTCTCCCTTTTCCTCCTGGCTTACCCTTGCACTGAGTTGGACGTGGAGATAACTCCGTTTTCTAACGAGTCTCTGGACAGCTCATCGGCCATCTGGACCTTTAGTTGATGGCCGAACGAGTTTATTTCAGAGTTGGGCGTCATCTGCGAGCCCGCCGGACTCTGCGCGATGTACGGGCCCGGTGTGGTGACAGAGCCACCCTGCGATATGGAAGCGGTCATGCCGGGACCGCCATTGGGCAGGACACCCTCCAGACAACTGTCGTTGGTGGTGGAGTCCATGTTGATTATCTGACTGCCGGCTACGTTGTCAGCCAGCACGGCACCGTCACTATCGTCCACGGCATCGATATCATCGATGTCCATGTCCTCGGCATTCTTGTCAAGCGGCGCCGTCTCCTCGTCCTCGTTGTAGATCTTGAAGTATGCGTACGTCAGATAGATCACAGAGATGATAAACGAGGGAATAGGAATGGCCATCGAGTAGACCAAGTTCAGGGTGTTCTGCCAGTAGTCGAGATCGCTGATGACCAGACTGGGATCCACCTTGGAGTAGTAGCACGGAAACTTCATCCCGATCTTCGTGTACCGCTTCAGCCAGATGGTGCAGTTGAGCATGGGTGGGTAGCCGCAACCCTTCACATTGGGAAAGAGCCGGGCGCCCACGTAATAGTACATAGAGCGGTTGCCCATCAAGCCTTCGTTTAGCTCTGAGATCTCGTCAAAGGGCCGGCGCTCGTCCGGTATGAGAGTACCCGAAGCACTCAGTCCCCGCGTATCCTCCGAATCCTCGATGAGATACCCATTTGAACCGTCGGCATCGCCGAAATTCAGCTGCTCCAACCGTCCTCCTCCGAGGTCGATGTCCAGGCCGACGCCACCAACGGCTCCACCCAGGTTATCGTACTCGTAGTCGCTACGCAGGGCACGCTCGTACCGATCCGTACGCTTCACGGGCGGCAGGATGCGCTCTGATTCCTTCAGATTGATGTGGTACTCCGTAAAGTTAAACTCGTCCGTGTAGTTGTACAGGTTGAGGCGGTAATTCACTCGGATCTGGGTGCACGTGTAGATGTCCTTGGTGCAGCCCTCGCGGCACGACGACCACGAGCAGTTCTTGGCCCCGTAGTAGATCTCCGTGTCGTAGGTTTCGCACAGCGCCGGCACTTCCTCGAACTGCATGAAGATCGTAGTGAAGGCCGGCTCGATCACGAACGGCACCAGGAAAAGGAAGGCGAATAGGCTGAACGTGCCCAGCAGGATAAAGAATGCGGTCGTGTAGAACAGCAGCTTCTCCTTGCCAGTTCGTTTATCGGCCTCGTCTCCCATTGTTATCGATTTTGTTGGTCCGGCTTAGTTGGCTATTATATATATTCTAGAATTCTATTATATCTCTCGGTTGGCGCAGGTCTGGCAACTGCGACAGCGGCGGCGTTGGCGGAGCAGAGCGGCAGCGAATGGTGTTCCAAAGGCGGAGGGGCGGTGTATGGGTTTTGTTTGCTTTCACTTAGAGCAGTGCTGTACTTAGCTTACAATTGCTGCGATTATTAATCGATAACGATAACTACGAGCTAGATTACGATTACGGTGCAAGTTATATCACAGGGAGAGTTCGATTTCGATTTCTCGTTCCTTTTGCTTTTGCTGTTGCTTTTGCTTCTTCTGCTCCGTTTCTGTTTCGGTTCCAGCTTCTACTTCTGCTTCTCCTTCTTCCTCGGTCTCTGTCTCTGTGGTGGCCTGGCTGTCCGGTGTCCCGTTATCTCGCACATTGCTGGCATCTGCAGCGCGGCAGGCCGAGGACAGTGGCGTATGTGGGTGGGACTCCTACGGGGTCCTGCATTTTTGTGCTCGGCATCACTCGATTAGGCTAAATACTCCACGGAGCCGATGGGAATCCCACGCATCCTGCAGCCTTTTTAGCCTCTTTAGCCCCAGTCTGGCAGTGCGTGCGTGTGTGTGAGCCGGGGTTTCAACCTTTGCTAATTGCTTTATGCGTCCCAGGGGAGATGTTTCGTCAACATCAGCACGTTGCAGTGACGCTGATCCTGCCCCTGCTCCTCTTCCTCGGCTCTTTCCTTTAGCTCCGCCTGATTTAGCTGCTTCTTGATTATTTTATGACTGCGGCAAAGCCTGATTTGTATGCGTGTGTGTGTGCTTTGTTATGTATGAGTGTAAGTGTGTGTGTGTATTGTGTGCTTGTGTGTGTGTTAGGCCTGCCAATGGCCAGTTTTGAGGTCTCACTCTCGTCTGTGCTTATGCTTCTGCTTCTCCTTCTCTGCAGCTATTCCTCCGTTGTTTAGAGCACTTTACATTCTTCAAATGTGTGTAAAAAAGAATGCTGGACGGACAGTTTTATTTTGTTGTTTGTTTTTCTTATTCACTTTGCTTTGCTTTGCTATTCGCTCTCTTACTCGTTCGCTCTCTCCCTATCTAGCCGTGCCACGTGCAGTTCAGCGCTGTGTGTGGGAGAGAAAGAGAGATGGGGAGAGAGCTGTGTAGTGGTTTTAAAATACCGTTAGGCCGCGTTTTGCGTTAATGCGAGTATTTTTAAGCCCAGCGGCCGCAATTAAGCCAACGAAAGGTGACGACGGCCGCCTCGCTCGCGTTTATTTTTATGTAACCTCGAGTGGAAAGGGGGGCGTGGTGGCGGCGGAGTATTACGAAACGGAAACGAAACACGCGGCACCAATGAGCTCAGCTCACTGTGGCTCGGCATGCTTAAATAATAAAACTCCTTCGATGCACTCAAGGGGGGCATAGGGGAGGGGGGAGACAGAGCGGAGCCACATGTAATTTTCAATTCATTTGGCACGCTTTCACACACACACACTAGCCAGAAAAGGGCCGTGCACATGCAAGCTCAAATATAAGAACACAACTCTCACGTACCCCCAAGAAGTGGGAGAGCGAAAGAGAGAGAGAGAGTGCGAGGGGAGCCAGCTCCAATCGAAATTATGCGGCATAGGCGGCCACCCTATCCCTATCCCTCTTTGGCTCCTTCAAAGAAGCGAGGAAACGGATTGAATTGGTGTGAGTGCCTTGGCAACTTCTTGTGCTTTGCACGAAACGATTTTTCAGCTGGCCTGAAGATTTGTTAGGCGCCCCATGCCCCAGGATTTTGGAGATCAATTAAATGTAGTCCAACTACGTTTTACATGTATTTTTGTTTGGGCCACCAGGCCACTCTTCTAGTCCCCTCTTTCTCTTTTTCTCTGTCTCTCCTCTTTCGAACTCTTGTGACGTAGAGTTGCGTGCTCCCGTTAATGTCGCGCTAGTGTGTGAGTGTGTGAGCGACTTGCGACTGTGTGTGTTTACTCAAGGTTCAGGTTACGCGGTGAACGGTGACAACGGAACGAGGATTACGCATTTTCAATCACACATCCCGATTCCGAATCCGAATCCCGCACAGTTCCCGTTTTCGGTTACACTGTTTACCACGGAAGGACAATGGTGACCTGATTGCGCACGGGGTCAAAAGTTGCAAACGCTGAAAGAACAAAAACGCCACATTCACGCTCCACATTTCTTTCGTGGCATTTTGTCTTTTTGCCTCTTGCCTTCCTTGGTGGCAACAATGGAGCAGCGACAACGACAGCGACAACGGCAGCTACGAGGCGACGACAACCAAAGGAGCAGAGCGACAACACGAAGGCTGAACTCTTCAGCGAAAGGACTGCCTTCCACTGGCAACGCTGCAGCGGAATTAAGGGCCCAAGTCTGGCGGAGCTTTGGAGCGGAGCTTTTGCCTGCACATCCGCCAAGCTCAAGTTCAGGGTTTACCTTTCAGCTAATAAGTAGCTAGATTAAGCTACTTCTTAACTGAAAATGCTGTTGGAGTTTTAAAAGTGCTTTAAGCTGGGTTTTGCAACTACATATTACATTACTTAAGAACGATCAAAAGCCCACAAGGATACCTATTTCCTCGATTTGTTCATGCTCGGGGCCTATTCTTAGTAATTTATTTATTATTTTAAAGAATTTAACATAAATATGCCTATTTGTCAATCACCTCCACATCATGTAGATGTAAAGAGCTACTAAGTAAATTGCTTATAATATACAATCAATCCAAAAGGATTAATTTCCAATTAATTGCTATTTCCGTGTCACCCTTGATGTACTATTCACTCTTAAAACAGTTTGTTAGCTAAAATATAGAACTTTTAGCATATATTTCCACAAAACAAGCCATTTTAAACAGGCGACTTCAACGCAGCTCTGCCCAAAGCTCAATCTCGCTCCCACTCTCCCAGTGGGAGCAACAGCGGGCCAGCGATGACGTAAAGCCAGCCGACGCAGGCGCTCTCCGCTCCGCGTGCGACCGAGAGAGCTCCACTGGTTAAAAGCTGAGAAGTGTCAGAAGTGGCGTAAACAGCAGGGAAACGTAACGAACGAGTGAGTTCGCCTGTTTGGAATTTTCTCGGCTCGCCCAGCCACGGGGAAATGGTGGAAAAGTGCAGAAACGCAGCATTTCTGGCACTTGGTTAGCTAAGGATCCAAGAGGAATCTGAATAAAGAGTGGAAACCCATCCGGGAGTGAGCCATGTGCGGATTATGAAACGATTTTGATGGCACACTGTGCAACTGTGACTGCGACTGCTGCAAGTGTATTGGTGTGGTGTCTTCAGCAACCTCTCCGCAACCACTGCCAGCGCCCTCGCCCCGCGTGTGCGTGTCCCAGTGGCAGGAACGTAAATAAACCTCGACACTTGAGGCTGAAACATTCGAAATTTACATGTGAGTACTGCTGCTGGCCAGCCTGCTGAGCTAGCCACATCCAACCCAATATCCATATCCGGCATCGAAAGCGAAACGGAAATCGAATAAGGGATTCCTCGATGACCCTCAAAATCGTTGCCTACTTATAAGCGCATTCCCATTGATTGCCGTGCAACGAGAAATTCGTTTTGTGCCCCATTGATTATTCCATTTGGGTCTGTGATAAAAACAAAAGTGGAGCGTGTCCAAGTGGTAGTGTCATCAAGACAACATTTTAGACTAAACTTGAAAATACCCTGTAGTAGGTTCAATGTGTTCTGCTACTCTCTCCACATCCCAGATATAAC
The DNA here is from genome assembly GCA_008042775.1 of Drosophila pectinifera. Classification (NCBI taxonomy): domain Eukaryota; kingdom Metazoa; phylum Arthropoda; class Insecta; order Diptera; family Drosophilidae; genus Drosophila; species Drosophila pectinifera. The sequence continues at coordinate 26,670 of VNKC01001978.1, forward strand.
ATAGCATAAGAATAAGTGGCGTGGTTCTCGAGCCCTTAACTTCCCCAAGACAATTCCTTGTATCTTAAGAAGTTAATATAATCCATGTGAAGTTCCCATTCGTATTTCTGTATCTTTAATAAGTGTGTTCCATTTATAATGTTTCAGAATATTATTCCAGATTAGGTAAAGTCAAAGTAAATTTGAATTTACTTAGTTTAATACCAATGCACATTCACGGATTAACACTGAAATGCTTTTTAGAATTGTCGACCGTAAATTAAAAATACAGCTTTAATTTACTTTTCAATCTTCTGTTACCAACAATATCTGTTTTTGATTAAAGGAAAAATGTGCATTTGCTTTAAAAACTTGTATCTAATATATATAATGGTAGAATTTCAATTATAAAGTGTTAATCAAAAACTAACATTTAATTGTTTAAGCACTAAAATAAATTTCGCACAAGGCGCCAAGACATCTGTTTACGTAGTGCTGCAAGTGGTTAACAGTGCGTATTAGTGTTGGTCAGCTCCCAAGAGTGGGGATTTTTGGTGAAACGCGTTAGTGCCTTATTTCATCTGCCACAGATGATTAATAAAAACAGAAATCAGAATATAATTTGACGCAAAAAGAAAGTTAAGGAACAACGAATAGTAAAAGGAGCCGCAATGGAAGTCATTCTCATGATTATATCCGTTACCGCCTTCTGGGCCGTCGTGGCCAAGTTCGGGCCCATCCTGTTCTCCAAGGCGCCGCAACAAGATCTGGTGCGCTGCGTCTGCCTGTTGACCGCCGTCTGTTGCTGGCTCTTCTGGCTGTGCTGCTATTTGGCACAGCTAAATCCCCTGGTGGGGCCCAAGCTCAACCAAAACACCATCAAGATCATCGCCAAATCGTGGGACAATCCCATATCTGAAGGATAGCAGGAGCGAAGAGCACGAGCAGCAGCGACGAGTAGCTAATCTCTGGCGGAGCACCTCTTTCTCCGCGGCCACATCACTCAGCCGAAATACACCATTTTTGTGCCTTAACACGATTAACGCTATGTATTGTAAACACCCATTTTCCACTTAATATGTACATAGATTCTATATTTTTTAATAGAATCCAGCTCTATAATCCACTTTTCGTATTATCTTTGTAAGCCAGTTTCTGGTAATTATCGGCCACGATTGCAAATCCATTATCAGCTAGATTTTTGTGAACGTGGTATTATGTACTTTATATGGAATATATATCGGCATTTGCACTTTAACGTTTTACTGGACATCGCAAGCTTTATAATTCTAATGCACCCAAGAGATTATAAACCATTTGTTTTCCTTTTTGTAGCTTAATTTACTAATGAGATATTGTACACGTGATTTAGTTATTGGAAAATATATAGACAAATATTTGTTGTTTAATCATAAATTATTTCTTTGAATTTTAAAGCTTCGATAATTAAGCTTATCAGTATAATGTTCATACTCCTTGAAACCTTATGTATATAATTCTAGGAAAGCAAGAGTAAAATTCATATCTAAATTGTATATGTATTTAACATGAGTCACTGGCCCAAAGTTTGTTCGATAAATATTAAGTAAGGCCTAAGTTTTCTACAAAAAAATCAAAACTAAACATGTTCGTGTTGAAATCGCAAGGATTATTCCAAAAAAGCCCTGCGTATAAACGTAATACGACGGAAAGAAGGAGGAGGAGGAGCAGTTCGGTGCACTTGCACTACTCTTGGCCATGTGGAGGACGACTTAATCAATGGAAGTCGGAATGGAGCCAGCGTGGCGGGCGTGGGCAGGGCTGAAGGGGGACTCCCAATGCCCGTCCGATGCCCGGAGAGCATGCGGAACTATTGATTTTGCAATAAAAGTGCGCGCGCAGAACTGAGATTTGTGCTAAAAAAGCGAGAGCTGAAGTTCACACACACGATGTGTTACATGTTGTCGGCGGTCAGTGAGGGAAACCGGAGAACTGAGAGCCTGAGAGTCTGAGAGCCTGAGCCAGAGCGGAGCCGAAGCCGAATGCAGTCGTCGCCAATCCAGAGCAAAAGCCTTGGGCCCCAGTCACGAGCCAGCTGCCAGTTACTCGAAAAGGGAAAAGTAGTTACCACGAAAAATAATAGCACTGCTTAAAGATTGTAACAAAAATAATTTTACAAAAATTAATTTAACGAAAAAGAAGCCACGAAATTGCTCAATACGAGTTCGGAGTCGTGGCCGCAGAGGAGTAATACCCACAGAGGTGTGATTCCAGGAGCAACCCAAGAGCACGTGATGCAACGACGGAGTGCCGTATGGGCCAGTTGTGATTAAAGTGAATTTGTGGTGGGGTCAGCCAGCAGCTCTAGCTAGCCCAAAAATCGATAAGGGTCGCCTCCAGAAAACGTGTCGTCCTCCAGCAGCTGGGAAACGTGCGCACAGCCAGCGAAGGAAGTCGGACCAGCGAAAGTCGGAGGAAAATCTCATCCTACGCAGGGTTATATAACACACAGCGCGAACCGCCCACGCAGTTTTCCTTCCATTTCTTTTTCCTGCAACTAAATCGATAGACCAAAACAGAACCGACATGATGATGATGATGACGACGAGCTCCTAATTGGATTGCACGCGAGGGATTAACCACTGGGCTTTGGCTTTACCAAAGCATAGGGAGAAACGAAGGAGCAGCACTCGGGAGCGGAGCGTAGTAGCGTAAATCCCCCTAAGACCTTGGGCCATGGGGAAGAAGAAGGTGCCCGTCGAGGACCTGGTTGTCCCGCCGCAGGACACACGCATCTGCGGCACCATCTGTATCTGCCAGATGACCCTGGTGCTCAGCTCGGTGGCTCTAGTCTACCTCACAGTTGCCATCTACATGCCTTCGACGCGGGCCTTCAAGAGCGGCATCGATCCCACGCCGGTCATGTGCACCACGACGCGGGCGGTGAACAAGGATAACTGCGAGTGGGGCAGCTGCGGAGAGTGGTGCCTGAGCAAGACCTCCGGCGCCTGCATCCAGATCTATGTGAATCTGCGCAGCAACGGCAGCAACCTCATCTTCCAGAACTGCACCAATTCGGCGAACAAAACGTGCTACGGCATCGATCAGGATCGGGCGGACAAGGCGCGCTGCATCAACGACGAGTGCAAGAATCTCACCGGCACCTTCAACTGCACCGCCGGCCAGTGCCTCAACATCACCGATGCCTTCGAGTGTGTCTTCCACAACAGTGACGCGCCGGTCAAGTGCAGCGGTCGGCGGGGCAAGATCAACTGCATGGACATCAGTGGGTTGTTCTCGTGCAGCCGCGGCACCTGCAGGAAGATCCGGACCCCGTACAACTGCGACCGGCGGTGCGTGGACATTCCGACGAGGAACAAGAACGTGGTGGTGCTCAGCGGGGACAAGGTCTATCTGTCGCAGTGCCAGAATGCCATCAATGCCGAGACCCTGGAGGAGGTGTGGAACGAGTCCAACGATAACGTGGCCATGACCTCCTGCTACTTCATCAAGAACACCTCGGATCGGGTGGATGCGGTGGACTGCATCAATGGCTCCACGCTGGAGCACAACATGCTCAGTGATCTGACCAACTTCACATATCTGAGCCACCTGCACGTGTCGGTGGCCACGCCAGTGCCGGAGATTGCTCCGCCGGACGTGGACCTGACCATCTCCAACGAGTCCAAGCTGATGATCAATCTGGAGGGATGCGTGAACACGCTGATGGACGAGTGCAAGGAGTTCCTGAAGGACTTTGGTCGCGATGGCAGCGACCACAATGCCCGGGCCCGCTTCCCGTGCTTCTATTCGCCAGGCAAGAAGGACGTCGTGGTGGCCCGCTTTGATCTGGAGGTCACCTATCGCCAGTTTGTCTTCGCCTCGGTGGTGCCGTCCGTCCTATTTGTAGTCTCCTGCTCCGTGCTGCTCCTCTGCCAGCGCACCGTCTACGTGGGCGATGACGCCAAGATGCGCTTCAAGGGATGCGTGGACACGGACACTATTCTCAACAAGAACAATGTGGGCACTCCCACCAACGGCGACATGGGCGGGGGCGGCGGCGACGAGGTTATGGCCCTATGAGATCCGTCACGTAAGCTCCAGATTCAGTTCCCCCCGGGACTTGGCCTATAATCGATTTTCTACCGACTCTGTGTTACAGTCCTTGCCATAGCCCACATGTGAGAGGTGTCCACCAAGTGTCTCTAGGTCTCTGGAGTTGTCTAAGATCAGTAACCCTCAAATAATAATAGCAGACGATTTAGGCATAGATCTCTGGAGCCATATATTATCTATCTATCTAGGGCAGTTGCCACAGTAATACAGTCTAATTACCATTAATAAAGAGTTTAGATCAGATCATACTATTAAAAACTCCCATATTATCCTGTTTTAGCAAATCTAGGACTATAAAAGCCCTATTTTAGATGAAGAGAATAGCTAGTCGTCCTTCTATATATTAAATTTCCTTGCTTTTGACCTCTTATTTCTAGTAAAAGAGATTTCATTGTCCCAGAAAATCGCTTTGAAATTGAAAAAATAATATTTAAAAGTACTTTAAAATATTTTGTAGCATACAAATTTTTAAAAATTGATTTGGCGCTCAGCACATTTTATTCCATACTTAGACAATTTAGATCAAATGATTCAATTCCAGAGCGATATTTATTTGATCCCCTAATAAATGGTAGTTTAATTTCCCTATAATAACCCCTTAAGAAATTCCTCAAGCTAATACGTAATCCCAATATTATTCCAGGCATTCCTCTGCTCCAGGAAGACAGTCCGACACACCAGACGGGAGTCTTCGCTTTGCAATAATTGGAGTTGGGCCCAAGAAGCTGAAGTCAGAAGCACAATCTTGAAATTCTTTGTAATCCTTCCATCGAACTTGTAACACCCAAAACTACACACACACTGAAGACACAGAGACACGGACCACACCTCAGAGGCTTTGCAAGGACACTCCTGAGCTAACCAGGACTTAAACTGAAACTCAAACCCAAAACCGAAAACCGAAAACCGAAAACCAAAAACAGTACACATGCGAGGCGCTTGAAATTCTCAAGATACGACGATCGAGAGATCTGAAGACAATATTAGTATAATTTTCGACTTTATTTTGTGGGAAGGAACTGTAGGATAGGGAGGAGAGGGAGAGCGCGAAAGTTTAAACATTTACATTTAAAAAATTGTTGCTATTATGGAACTTAGTTTTATCTAGGGAATAAACGCACAACAACACACACCCAACCCACATGCACGGCACATGACACAGACACACACAGATACAGCCACACCACACACACAAATCCACAAAAGCTGAAAAGGATATATAGAAGAAGGATATATATAGCCAAGGGAGAGAGGGCAGAGAAATTCAAAAATGGCTTAGAGAGGGATGCGTGATCAAAAATTTAAAAGAAAGAAGCAAAAGCTAAAGTTAACCTTAACTAAAAAAGAAACTAACAAAGAAAGGAGTAAGCATTAATTTAGATAAATCTAATCAATATACAAGAGACCCACAGCGAGGTTCAAAACATTAACAAAAACAATTCAATAAGTTTAAAGGAAGCTAAAAAAAGAAGAACGTAATAAATATTTTCCATTTTCGGCTCTAAGAATAAGGCAATCTGGGAGGCAGAAGCAAGATAGAAGTATAAGTTTAGGTAATCCCCAGAGAAAGCAGGAGAAAGGGTGAGAGAGTAGCTCTATTATTGTTGTAGAAGGCAGCGAGTGTTAGCGGTGTTCATTTTAAAGGCTTTTACCGATCCAACTACAATCTAAGCACACCCACACACGAAGCCCACACACACCACACACAAGAACAAGAACAAGAACGAAAAACCAAAACTCCGCCATGAAGAAGAGCTCCACGCTGACCACAACCACGTCGGTGCCGGCGAGTCCAACGCTCTCGGCCCAGACGCTCTCCGCTAGCAAGATCAGCCTGAACAGCAGCCGCTGTGGCTCGTTGACGGGTTCGCAATGCGGCGGCTCCGCCTCCGGCGGATCGATGCGATCCGCCTGCCAGTCGCCGGTGCGACCAGGAAGCGGATGCGTGGACGCCATCAAGGCCAAGCGCGAGGAGATCGAGATGGAAACGCTGCTCGAGAAGGCAAAGTTCTATACCTCCGTGTGCCTTGGTGAGGTTTCTGGCTCTGTTTTGAATACACCTTTTACTAACTGGAGCTATTGCGGATTCCAGGTACGACTGCCATTTTGTCGGTGTTCACATTCCTCTTCCTGATACCCTTCGTCGTGGATCCCGCCATCTCAACGATCATTGCCGATTATGATCCGGTGCCGGTGACCTGCATCGTCATCGATCACATCTATGCGGAGGGGATCAAGAACTGCAGCTGGAGCTCCTGCCGCGAGGGCTGCACCTCATCACTCACTAAGTAAGTCCTGAGAGATATATTTTACAATTCCAAGAGCAGACCTTTTCCTTCGGAAGCTAGCCAGCCTAGACAGCATATTTTTCACATAATTCTAGAGTAACTCCCTAGTAACTACTCTCTTCTTCACCAGGTGCCATCAGTTGTTTGTCAACTACACGCGCATCCCGTTCAGCGACTGGGAGGGCAATCCTCGGGACCTGGACACGGTCAACTGGGATGTGAGCTACACCAAGTTTCTGATCAACTCGGAAGGCTGTGGCTATCCCCCAACGACCAACTGCAGTGTCTTTGCCAGGCAGTACGGGTGAGCAGATGGCCAGGATCAATGAAGGATAACCCCTTAACGAATTTCTCGTTATTCCACACAGGTTCTCTCACATTGGAGAACCCTTCCCGTGCTACTATAGCAGGGCGTATCCGGAGGTGGTCATCGGCAGGTATTCGTGGGAGAACAACCTGTACCACTTGATCCTATCGCTGATCATACCGAATGTGCTCTTCGCCATCTCGATCGGGGTGCTCAGCTATTGGTACTGTCCCTGCTGCGAGAAGGCGTGCAACAAGTCCTCGCGGGTCTACGCCGAGAAGTTCCCGACCAAGGAAGAGTGAGTGCCACTATTCAGCATCTGTCCAGCATCTTGTTCTCATCCCCTCTCGTTATCATTGCGAAGTTTTGGCAAATTGTTACTCCCCGTATTCCCCGTAATCGTTATCAGTAATCAGTAACCGTATCTGTATGTAGTAGCCACTCACCCCTCAGATCCATTGTGCCTTGTGTATGAAGATATTGTCGAAATCAAACCGAAAAAAGCTAAGAACTATCGTCCTGTCATGCTGAAATCCCCCATGAATGTAACTTATCCTTGTTTGTTATCCCTTAAGATATATTGGCCTGATCCATAAGTTGAATGTAATCCTTTGTTTTTTCCACATCCCTAAGCCTTTATCTCATCCGGCTCCCTTTCGTTCTTTCTTCTCTTTACTACTCTATATATTACTTTCAGGATCGTTAACTGCATGAAATGTAACACGGAAAAGTCGTTGTCCTTGAATGTATTTTGAAAAATGATCTAATCTGTGAGAGAGCCCCAAACAAGAGAATATGTATTGTGATAGGTTAAGTGCGGTGGTTATTCTTTTAAAACTTCCCGGATCTCTTGCGATCTAGAAAACTTGCACCAGCACTCGCATCCTGACTAAACCCAAACCAAAAATGTTACTCTGAAGTGTCCTTAGCAATAACTGCCTTCTCTTAATTTACTCTCAACTCAATCTCGTAGTTCTAGAGAGAAATCCGCACTGCACAAGGATTTCGTATTCTATATACACACCTCCACTCGAAAAAAACGAAGAAAAACAATCAAAAATCACTCAAGAAAATAATTAAATATTTTAGACCTTAATTCCAAGTCTACAGATTAGATATTAAAGGTTTCTTTCCGGTTTACATCTATTAATTAAACCAGTGGTGGCCAGGCCAACGCTGATAAGTTAGAAATACATTTGCGTGAGTAGGAAATAGAACAAAGTGGCTAGATATAGATATATTATATAGCTTTTGAACTGTTAAAAAGATTTGGCCACAAAATTACAATTTGACCGCACTGGTGCGATGTTTACATTCTGCGCATACTTTGGGCTTAGGGCACCACTGGTTTAAACTCAAGCCAGCATTTCCCGTTTCCGCTGAATATTAAATCTATAATTAATCAATAACATATCGAATAGTTCTCCTTGTTAACTTATCTTATCGCCTATTTTTAGAAATTGCTTTAGAAAGTGTTCTTTGCATGCTTCTTATTAGTTTTGAGTCTAGAATGGCATGATATGTTTTTATATTCCAATCTAAATGGCTTTTATATATAGTTCATATAATATCGCTAATACATAGAATTGATTAAGAACTCTGTTCCAATCAAATTCCATTTCTAGCAAACTTCTGTGTCACAGTGACGAAGATGATGATATGGAATACTAGCAAAAAGAGTAATATTAGTTAAAGCCCTAAAATAAATAGCAAATTCAACTTTGTAGTCTGTACCACACACACACACACAACATAGCTTATCTAGATATATATATATATACAAAGAACATACAATATATATAAATTCCATTTGCCATCTCACATCGATATCTCGGACGATAGGATTAATTCCAAGCGGAGCATCGTCGAAGGATAACACTAACCTTTTCTCTCAGCCAGATTTATTCGAAATTTTGCGCTCAAACAACAACAAGAAATTTGTTAACATATATAAATCTTTGCCATCATATATTGTTACGCTAGCTATATATACATATATATATATATACATATGTATAGAGAACTTTGGTTTGGAATACTTTACACAAACTTTGGCTTGACCTTTTTGGCTTTTTGGAGGCGCGGCAACACGATGCTCCGCTCCATCTCGACTTCGAGTTCCACAGAGAGAAAAAAATACCAAATACCAATTAAAGAATCGCTTGTTTTCAACAAATTGTGATAGTAGTCATAAAAAATATTAAGTAAATTCGTAAAAACTAACTAAAAGACAAACGGAAGCGATAACCAAAACAAAAACCACAATCAAACAATTGTATAGAACCGAATTCTCATAACGAAATCCGACTCCCTATGCCGCCCTGGAATATTCATAGAAGCAGGGCGGTACGACGGATATTGGATACCCCAAAAAGCTAGATTAACCATAAATACTCATACCAGACATCCATAATGGGTATAAGCAGCGGAACCAAAAATTAACTCACTCAAAAAACCCACACTCACACGGCCTCACATTGATTGACATTTTTGAAATAGTTTTAAAACCAAATCTTATGTAAAAAACAAAACCAAAAGCAAACAAGCATCTAACGGATTATAACAATATAAATATAGATATAACAACATATACATATAGCTTAGCAGAACCGATATAACGCACGTTGCTTATGAGAATTTTTTAAATCATACAAACCAAACCGAAGAAAGAACAAAAACAAACCAATTTGAATGCAAAACGATTAAAATTTTTTACTTAACGTGTCTTTATCAATAAACAAATTAAACCAGCTAACGGCCTATATTTAATAAACAAAACAAAAAGAGAAACAAAAGTGGAGAATGCTAAAACCAAAAGATGTTTTCTTTTTTCGAAAAGTTGTATTGGGAGAGAGCTGGAGAGAGCTGGAGAGAGCTTCCAGAAATTGGGTTAGAGTTGCTCTCCAGGCGCAGGCGTGCTGGCACACGGATCTGGAACCATTTGTTGAGCTGGCTCCACCACCTCCACATCCATCCCTGCCCCAGCCCCAGCCCCAGTCCCAGTCCCAGTCCCAATTCCAGTCAAGGGTTTGTTTTGGCGAAACAACTTTCACTTTCTCCACACACAAAAAAGTAAGAGTGCGCAGTGTGTCCTTTGGCAGCCCTGGCAACCCGGGACTCAGTCAGGACCCAGTTGCTGTCGGGAGCGGACGTGCTGTCCAGCAGAACACGGAACGGAAAGCAGTATAAAAACTATATAAACACAGGCGTCCCAGTTCCTCATCCACTTCGTCACTCCGCCATTCCCAATCCCCCTCTTGCCACATTCCAGCAATTAAAAAGTCAAAAGACAAATAGGCAAGGCTAACTAAACTAGAGCAGCACCCACCTCAAGCAAACAAACAAACAAACAAACAAACAACCACCTATAGCCACCACCCGAATCGAAGCCACCACCTTCACCCCATCCTGTCCAGCGAACACAGAAAGGGAATCACCTTGAAAACGGCGTAGGGTGAAGCATAGACAATCGGGAGAGAGGAGCAAATCAACAAGTCGTAAATTAGCTGTGAATTAGCCCCAGCCCCCAACCCCCGGGAATCACTACCAGGACACGGAAATGGCGCGGCGCAAGGACAAACCGCGCCTGATTCCCGAGCAGGACAAGCGCATCTGTCGCGCCATCTGCCTCTGCCAGCTCACGATGGTGCTGTCCTGCGTGTCCATCGTCTACCTGAGCGTGGCCATCTACTCGCCCTCCCTCAAGTGGGTATACCTGCCCTCCTCCAATCATAAAAGTATATATAGAAAGCGTAAATAATAATCCGCCGTTTTAGGGCCTTCAAATCGGGCTTCGAGCACGACCCGGTAATGTGCCAGACGGTGGACCGCCAGATGCCCAACAACTGTCCCTGGGCCTCCTGCGGCGAATGGTGTCTGACCAGGACCAGCGGCTTCTGCCCCCAAATGCACTCGGTGGTGCGGCGAAATGGCACGGATATTCAGCTGAATAACTGCACAAGGATATCCAACACATCCTGTGCTCAGGTGAGGTCCTAACGAAGTCATAAAAATGTGGCTTATTTATAGAAACTAAGGTCGGAAAACTGAAGTTTAAAGTGGTTAAAAATAACAAGAAACTTGTCAGTTTCAGAGTTATATTAAAGTTAACCGGATTTTGATATATTATTTCACACAAATTTATTTTTAGCAATAATCGTCAACAATAATCAAAAGCCACAACGAAGTTATAAACCTACCTACTAGCCTCTAGTTAAAGTTGTGTAGCATTATTACAAGAACTTGGTTTACCCGTATAAAACCAATTAATATAGAAAATCAGAACAAATTGTTTTTGGAAACTTCTCTAATAGGAGGTAATTCCTGAAAAGTTATCCCCCTCGTTACCAATTCGTCACAAAATTATTTTATAATCACTTCTAAGTCATGGTTTTATTTTTGTCAAGTCCTTAAGACAACACCTTAACCCACACACCAGAGACCAACCACAGCCAAAGACGTCATCGTCTTGGGCATCCCCACTCCACCTCAAACATGACTCATTCCTAAACCCCCTTTAGGTTGTGGCCACTAATGGCTGGGCGGCGGAGGAGGCACGTCAAGTATTTGTGCCCATAGAGGTCCTTGTGGACAGTTGGCGCCACTTTTACGATCATTGAATGGCCATTACCGTTATTCCCGTTTCCTTTTTGCAGATTGACATGAGTCGGCTGAACAAGTTTAACTGCAACAATGGCACCGCCTGCAATAACATTCGCGGGGTCTTCAACTGCTCCAATGGTGAGTCTGGACTGCTCCTCATCCTGAACCCTAATTAAAATGTATTAACTGATTGCCAGGCCACTGCAAGAATATGTCGGAGTTCTTCCTGTGCCACCACAAGGCCGATGGACACACGATCAATTCGCAGAAGGACAACACCAAGCTGAATGGATTCTTCGAGTGCCACGGTGTGCACTGCACCAAGATCAAGAAGCCCTTCAGCTGCGATCGCTATTGCTCCAAGATAACCACAACGAATGTCAACACACTGATCATGCATGTGAGTCCTGATATCGTGTATCCTGGAAAGTAAGCCTTATAAAAGAAAGCCCTTCCAGGAGGACAATCTCATCGCTGCCGATTGCGAGAACGCGGTGGCCTTCAACCAGGCCCGCGGATCCGAGCATGGTGTGCGCATCGAACCCACCGAGTTCTGGAAGGAGGACGACGGCAACCTGTTGACCAACTGTGCCACCGTCACCCGCGAGTCCGACAACCGCATCACGTGAGTGGACACCCCCTAAAAATACAATCAAGATACAAGGCTAATTACTCCGGATTCCGCAACAGTGCCACGGATTGCCTGAACGGAACCCTGCTGGAGCACGACACCCTGCCCGCTCCCTTCATGAACTTCACCCAGTTCTGGGCGATCTACGAGAACAGCACGCGGTCGGTGGACCCCGAGCAGAGGTATCTGCCCAATCAGGCCAACCTGACCATTTACCCGTGGAAGAAACTGTTCATCAACCTGGAGGGCTGCGTTAACACGCTTCGCGGCGAGTGCAAGGACTTTGTGGCTCGCTATGGCAACGACGGCGACAACAACACGGCCCAGTCACGCTATCAGTGCTACTACAACAAGGTATTCCATTAATATTCCAGTACAGGGGCACAGAAGCCCTCGAAGGTATCAGTTTACTTGAGCCATATCCGTTTCTCCGAGCAGGATGCGAATGTGGAGTTTGTGGTGGCACGCTACGACCTGGATAAGGTGTACAGGGAGCTCGTGGTATCGCTAATAGTGCCCATCGTTCTGTTTGTGGTCTCCTCCATATCGCTGTGCATCATCACCAAGTCTGTGAAGGTAGGCGACACGTCTGTGATGATTTCTTCCTGGGATTTCTATAAAATTTGTGTAAATTCCAGGTGGGTGACGATGCCAAAATGCGTTGCGTGTGCGCCGGCGATGACTCGGACAACGATGAGGTCTTTGGCCAGGGATTGGCCAGGAATAAAGCACAAGATCAAATGTACGACACGGACGACGATGTGGTCTGTGATCTGGAGCACCAGGCCGTTGGCGGTCAAGAGCTTTCGGACCATGGACTGCCCCTGAATAGCCACGAGATGGTTGGCAGCACCAAGTCCCTCATACCGCTCAGTCCCGCGGGAGATTCGGGCACCACTGAGCAGAACTTTGACCATCGGGATCAGGACCAGGAGAAGGCAACCACCTGCGACGTGCCGGAGAAGCCACTGGTCATACTTTAAGCGAACAGAGGGATTCCAATGTGGACCAGCACCAAACTTTAAGGACCTGCGACCATTGTACAAGGAGAACTGAATTTAAATTCTACTCAGCGCATTTATACAACGTTTACACGGAGCAGAGAAATTGGAGGGTCTTAACTTTTCTTGGTTAAATAAGGATAATCACAAATATTCTATATATATATACAGCAAGATATATAGCCCCCAAGAGCTTTATTTAGAAGAAGAACCAAAATCGAATCCCCCATCTACAACAGTTCCAGCAGATGCGCCTTAGACGAAATGCATTTACATATATAGTGGATATATATAGCATACACCAACTGACATCTGCGGAACCAGAAACCAAAGAGAACCACTCCACACCAGGACAGACCAAGGAAGCTAATCGCCTCTAGAAATAGGATACATAGGCATCCGCGACTCGCCTTAACTCTCGACTTTGTTTTTACAACAACACTCAACATTTCAACATTTTCTTAGCTAGTTTAATCGGAGGAGGAGGAGCAGTACCTACCTATATCTGATATATCTTATATATACATATATACTCGTATTATAGCTTATAATAAAACCCTATTCGAAATCTCTCTAGGACTTACCTTGAGCTCCTCCTGGCGGCGAAAGGCTTCGGCCATCATCTGGCGGCGTATGGGTTCGGTGATTACAGCCTCGCGGGCCGGTGGTCCTTCTCCTAGTTGGTTCAGCTTGACCACCACCTGGATGAGGTATGAGGATTGCTATTTAAAGTGGGTTACTGCAAGAAAAGTACTGACACCCACCTTGGTCTTGTCATTGTTGCCCAAATACTCCTTGAGGAGTTTTCCCGTCAAAATCTGACGTCCTGCAAACCAGAGCTGGGCCTTTGAGGGCTCAATCACCTCCTTGGAGGCTTGGGTGCCAGTCAGATCCTCAGTGTTGGTGAACTCCATGCGGATGGTGTCGTGTGGTGGTAACTGCATGGGATACACAATGGTCACGGCACCACGCAGCAGGTTCATTGCCTCCTCTATCATTTTAAGGGTCAAGACCTTGGAGGATTTGGCCAGTTTCTATAGGAAAGTTGAGGTTACCAAGGGCTCTCAAGGCAATTATAGGTAACTAATGGTAGCAGGTCTTTATTAATTTAAATTTTAGAGGTATCTGTAGGGAAATTTGTTTTTTATATTCCTAAAATCATGGATTCAAATCATAACCCATATGGGTTTCCTCAGTGAGTATATAACCCCTACGTTACCCGATCTATCATAGCCTTGGCATCGGTCATGGCACCCGCCAGGACCTTCTGCATCGCCTCCGAAGGCTGCTGGCCGTTACGGCGCAACAGGGGATCCTTGTTGAAGGTAAAACCGCCAGATGGTATGCACTTGTCGGCCCAAACATCCTTGAGCTTTAACTCTTCGATCTGGTCCTCGTTCAGACCCATCATTTCGCTTGGTAGCATGGTGCCATGCTCCGCCAGCTCCTCGATCTCCATGCAAACTCGCTGCACCTTCAGCTGGCCATTGTGGATGGCCACCAGATCACGCAATACCGAATCCGACTTCTCGTTAATGCTCGTCTCGAAGAGGAAGAGGGTCTCATCGCCTCGCTTCACGTTCAGGATCACCATTTTGAGAGATATATAATGTAGAACAGTACACTCTAGACTGGGGATCGAAGGCGGGTTGGCAATTTGTAAATGTCAGAGAAAGCCGACTAACAAACAACTCGGTTGCTAGGTTACCTGGTTTCGATGGAGACAGACGAGACAGACGAGACAGACAGACAGGTGTTTTTTAGGAAACATCTAACTGCACGTTTATTTTCTTGTAATTTGTGTCGTGAGGTCGAGTTATTGCACAATGCGTTCACTTTCCATTAAGGTCTGCTCTTACAAAGCTCCTCCAGCTACAATAAATACTATCCTAACTTACAATAAACACCTGCATCCTTCCTGGGTTATTATCTTTTTATGCTATCGTTCTATCCTTTTTTTGGTTGGTTGGTGGTACGGTGTGCTAAAGTACAAGTAGCCTAGGGGATGATAGTTTGCATGTATGTACAGGGAAGCAGCTATCGCGGGGTTGCTAGCCTCTGGCCGGTCAAGTGTGCTACAAGCTATTGGAGTGAGGGGCAATCGTAGTCGGGAAGATGCACCATTTATCTGCAGCCCCAGCGATGTGCGTTTGAATTAACTAGTAGGTTTTGCCGCAGCGTTGAGCTGCTCCTGTGGAGCGTCACTCGATTGGTCAAGATTGGATGGGTTACCTTAATACGCGCCGGAAGTTCTCCATCTCGTATATACTGTTGGATAATCTGTAAAATGCAAGGATTTATGACTCAGATTCCAGGTTTCAATCCATTAAGTAAATCCTCACCTGCCGAAGGCATTAAAGAGCGCCACAATTTCAGTACGCGACAGCCTGAAAATAGGATCCGCCTCAATGTGCGGCATATCCCACAGGCCACTTTCAGTGGCCAGGTTAAGCTTTTCCGAGTACAAGATCTTCAGAGCAGTGCCCAGGCCCTGGGTCTGAAGCTTGCCCCACAGCTTGCACTTGTCGCAGCCCACGCAGCTCATGATGCGCGATATGTTGCGGAACTTCTCCTTGTAGTCGTGCTTGAACTTAATGGAGGCAATGCCGCTGCTGAAAAGAGCGTTCTCATCGAAGTGGGACTGGAAGTTTCTGGAGAAAGAGAGAGCCATGTCAACATGCTTCTAACAAGAATATATATATATATGTTATACGCACTCGACAACACTCAGCAGATCGTTCATGGCCAGCTTCACCTCCTCATCCTCCTCGGCTATGCCCGTGTAGTAGTCCTCGCGTCGCAAATAGGGCGCTGCCTTGGCCAAAGCTCGCAGCTCCACCAGGTATATGAAGTACAGGTTGCGCAGCCAGTGGGGACCCTCGCCTCCCGTTGTTTCTGGACTGAAGCGTCGCTTGAATTCCTTGGCATTCGGGCCCCAGATACCCTGCGGATCAAGAAAGTCCTTTGTCTCGGATAACAGATATTTAGAGCACAGGTGGATATTGATGCTGGAGTGCAGGCCCGAGATGATGCGGTAAAAGGCGCGCTGTTCTAGGCACACATCCCGCAGATCCAAATGGGGTACATAGCTGGAGAACTTGTTCGCAGTCTCGTTGTTGCCACCGAAGCAGTTCTCCAGATAGATGCTCTTCCAGATGCGGTGGGCCGATTCACCACGATAGCCGGTGTATCGCTCTGGATTAAGTAGCAAATCCACATACTGGCTACCCTCCTCGTGGTCGTCCACGATGCAAAAGTCCTCTTCGGCCTCGTCATGTTTCGCCCACAGCTCGAACTCCCGATGCGCCTGGTCGCTGATACTCGTGTCCAGGAAGCCCAAGGCGCTATCAAAGTCCTCCACCTCCGAGCAGGCCCCGCCCTCCCGCTGGGCTTCTCTGGTGTACTGGAATAATAATAAAAGAAGATGAGGAAGTCAGTGAGGTAAGTTAAGTACGTAAGTCAAGCAGCTGTGCAAATACAGACGAGTGGCAATTGTATGTCAGTCATTCATTTCATTGAAGAATTAATACATTAATTTATATAACTTCTAGAATAGCATTGAAGGATTATGGTTAAGAATGTGGCATTGTTTCGCTTAAAGGCAACAAATGTGATATCAAATAATTGCTTTTGAAGATAACCGCGTTGGAATGCTTCCTAAATGAATAGATTACCTATCTTTGGTTTCCATTTTCATCTTAGGTATATAAATATTAAATTAAAGATGACAGATCAAGGAAATAATTGATTACCACTAATTAAATTTAATTAATTTTAGGGACTTAGGACGTGGTTCAAAAAAGCCTTTATAAATATAAATAAACCGAAGAGCTATGTTAATTAGAAACACGAAGCCAATAGGGGGCGTCAAACCCGATCAATGAGAGGTAATGAAACCACGTCAGCATTGCAAAACCAACAAGTCAAAGGCCACGTTTGTTCTCTGCCAGCACACGCTCAATGGAAGATTACAGATGTGCTTCACTATTATTAAGGGAGCCACAAACATCATCGATGGCGATGCGAATAAAAATAAATCACTCGGAAACCCATTGAGGCATGCAGGTAGATAGTGGGAGTATCTCCGATAAGCGGCGGAGTACGGAGATAGCACACTGGCTGGAGCTACCACAAAGTTCTCACCTTGAAAGCGGCCTTCTCCTTATGCTCGCCCTTATCCTTGATGCCCTGTGGTATAGCCTGCTCCTCGCAGTTCTCCACCTGACAGAAGCGGATCGCACAGCGACTGTCATCCGGCCAGAAGGGGCAGTCCTGCTTCAGGTTCACCTTGTAGAAGCGGAAGAAGTTCTTCACGAGCAGACTCTGTAGCCGGGGATAGATCTTCATGTTGTTGAAGTGGTCCACGGTGTCCACATCACAGCTGCAGTCGTTTATAGATCCCTCCAACTGCAGGAAAATATATAAATAAATATAATATACAGCGGCGGTAGGAATAATAGAGAAGGGAAAATTTTTGGAATAAGAAAAAAATATATATTTTTTAAATTATTGATAGTTCTAAGTTTTAAGCTGTTTTGGAACTTTAATAAGAAATAATTTATGGTTCTTATTTAGATATGGCATGGGGGTTTCCCCTGAATTTCGAACTGGAAAGTGGGCGTATCTCCAAATAAAAAATTCTAGAAGTACAAATATTGAAAACATTAACTCTGATCAGAGGCAAATAACTAGTGACTCAGCCCTTCCCAATAATGGTGTAATTAAACCTGAATCTATTTAATTTCACTTAATCGCTCACCTCGCAGAAGCAATTCTTGCTGGTCTCTGCCTCATCGAGGGCCGCAAAGTAACCGCCCGTGGAGTCCGTCCAGTAAAGCAGTAGGATGAGCGCCACCAGGCCGGAGGCCCAGAGGTTCCTCTGCACTGGGCGTCCTGTCATTCTATTGCTTGTATTCGAATGGAATGGTAGAGAGTTGCTATTGAATTGACTGTGGCTGTTGCTGGCACTCTCCGCTCTTGTTGATGTGGTTGTTCTTGCTATTGTAGAGTTTAGTTGTCGCGAGCCGTGCTCGTTTCACTTGCTTCGCCGTTCGCCGACGCAGTGCATCTGACTTGGCGACTGTTGTGGACTTGCACCTGTAATTAGCACTTGCCAATTTCACGAGTTTATCGAGTATTTGCGTTCCGCAGCAGCAGCATTGTATTGTTTTACTTTCGATTCATGATTTTGGACACGTACCTTGGCATTGGTGTGACCGCACACAAGGGGTTCTCCAAACGGACTAAAAAATACCATAGGCTGCGTTCAGCAGCACAAGCTGTAAGCAGTGCTGGCTAGAGTTTGAACAATATGCAGTTTTACCTCTGTAACAGACGCGTTATAGTTAAAATGAATCTAATTTAGTTTTTATAGTTATCAAAAATACTATATTAATTCTGTATATGCTCTTGTATTAATTTTGTATACGTTTCGTATATCGAGTATCGATCAGTAATCGCAATATTTTCAATGTAAGGCCAGTGCTGCCAGAAAAGAACAATTTTCGAAAGTGACCGTTACTTTGTCAATTTCAATTTTGGTTTTGTAGTTTGAGTTATTTATTTTTATAAATTACTTTTGTCTAGTGTCTTGTAAGAATTATGAATAATTTTTATTTTATAAAACAAATATTTTATTATTAAATGGAGGGATGGAACAGAATATCTGGAATGACATTAAAAAGAATTTGTAAAGAAATCTGCTCTGAATTCAGCACATTTCAAATCATATAGGCAGTGCTTTAGGTCTGTTTCTATTTGTCAAAATGGTCTCTAACTTCAAATAACAATTCATATTTACTTATAGAGATCCGAAAGACTAGCACAGAAGTTGTAAAACTCACAAAACGAACAATTTACTATAATCATGTCGAACCCGAATAATTTTTCCAACAATCCCAATGAACTTGAGGCTCAGGGCACCGCAAGAGATCCGAACTGGGGACCACCGCAGTTTGTGCCGCGCCATGAGAGTGGTACTGGTACAGGACCTCGATCGCACAGCTACCTACTGAGATCCGTAAGGCGAACAACGCATAGAACCAGGACTGACACATCGACAGTCAATCGAAGATATAAAATCAGACTGCGATTGAATCGTAAAGTCCTGGATCTCAGCAATGAATCGCGAAGAAGTGTGATTTCTGCCATATCCGAGGCCCTGCAGATCGGCGAATCGCCGACGGAGACTCCAAATAGGCCTGAGGACGATCGAATGTCATATCACATTGAACTTAATGAACCTGATGATGATAGAATCGACCACGTAAGGTTTTCTGCTAATACATATTCTAATCTTAAATTTCTAATTTATTATAGGAAAGCGCCAGGGCCCCAACAAATATATTTCCCAGACGTGATGAGGGAACTGATAATAATATTGACATAGCCGTAGATAATTTTAATTTTGATCCTACATTAAATGATGAGCAAACTGACTATGAGGAGTTTAATAATACATTGGATGACAATATCGAAAATGAAAGACCTGAAAGCGAGTCATATATTAGAAATATATTAAATAGAACCGCGAACGGAGGCAGACATATTTTGATTAACTTATTCAGTCGTAACCAGCCATCAGGAGGAAGTCCACATGACCCCTAAATGCTTTATGAACGTATCTCTGATGAATGAATGATATTTTAAAGAAGGTTTAAGCATCGAAAACAGTGAAGCTGGTTGATTATTACGGATATATTAAAGCAATATTTACCAAAATTAAAAAAAAAGTAAGATGGATGAAAGCGAATGACATTTAATTAAAGGTGGAACAGAGCAGAAAGTTTGAATTCTATGACAACATGACAGAGGTTCTATCAAGGACCATAAAGATTATGTACAAATGTTTTTGAGAATTACAATCAATTTAGATATTACACGCATTTCAAATAATATCAAATATTTAATTATTAAAAATGCTTGGATATAATATGGCCAATTAACTACGAAGGTTCTATCAAAATGTTCCTATGAAAATTATAGAAACCTCTTTAAGGACATGCTAAATTGAAATGTGCTCCTTTATTTTTAAAGTGAAATTGCTCCACCTTTTACCAACTACAAGAAAATGCCTTAGAGGACATATTTCTCCTAAATGTAAAATCAAATAAAAAATTTCATCATTACTCCTTTTACTTAAGATAGTTTAATTAAAAGGAATATTCCAAAGAAAAAATTAAACCTTCCTTTTCAAGCCTTAGTTTTTAGCTAATATGGGACCCGTGTTTCCCAGGAAATCCGAGAATGCCAATATGAGTCTGACTTCTGTTGATGATATTTAAGATAACATTGAATCGTCAATCAATTGACTGCTAAATGTGAATATTGTTATTGGTTTCTCCTCAGCAGTATTGATGCTGTTAATTAATTACCTCAAATATTGATTTCGCCTATTCTTCGGCGCTGAATGCATCTTTTGTTCCCATGACAAACCCTTTGGCCCGAAGAGGGCACCCCTCGCGATATGCAAATTGAGGAAACTCGGTCAGATCTCGGGATTGAATCCTTTCCTCCAACCCAGGATCGTCATCTTACATCCCGCCGGGGGGTGAATTGCTCAGGATGCAGGGCAGGATAATGCTGGCAGCTCGATTATTTAAGAATAAATCGTCTTGTGTCTCGAGAAAAATGGACTCGTTTGGTGGAAATAAATTTAACCGCAAGTAGATTTAAATTCTGAGTTTTAGTTAGGTATTTAGAATATTTTAAGAGCATGCTTATCTAATTATGATAGGGTTTTGTAATTAGAGTTAAAGATTTTTTAGTTTTATAAGAAAATAAATTGATTTATCTCCCCAATAAATATATATTTCAGGATACATTCAGAAAATGCTTATTAATTTCCACTATGGGTAGTTTTTATCCACAAATCAATATTTCTCTCCCAAAAAAACTCGTTCTGCTCCACACCTGAGCATCCTATTTCACCTTTATTTATATTCGTTCGCTTGCCAGGACCTCAGCCAAAGTTCTCACGGAAAAGTGAAATTACAACAACGGGATGACTTAAGCAAAAAATCTAGGAAAAAAAGATGAACCTCACACAAGCCGCATCAAAAACGGGGAAAAATCGTTGAAAAAAATATGGACCGAACGAAAGGAAAGGGTTTAATCATTTTTTTTTTCAAATAGGACGATTAAGGCAGAAAAAACTCAGACTCGAACATGTGTGGCCAAGGGACAGGGCGGCGACCCTCGGCATTGTTCGCTCGGATTGAAAGGGAATCATCGCGGACTCGGGCGAGCAATTTGCATACGCAGGACGAAGGACGAAGGACGACCAACCACCACCAACTCCTTATCTATTTGCCTTCGGTCCTTTTCTGGGCCCAGGTATAAAACGATCGCTCTCGCGCACACACGCACGGAATGATAAATAATTTTTTTCTCTCAATTTTTTTTCTGAAGTTTTTTCACTTTTTTTTACCACTTTCAATTTTTTTTAGGCAGCGTCTTATTCAAATTTCTATTCGAGCTGGCCGTGTGAAGTTTTGCCTTGAGAAGATTTTGCCCCGAAACGAAGGATGCGACGCGACGGCTGCGTGTCTCTCGGGGCAGCGGCTGATCAAGGAGCCTGGGAACATCCGCGAAGGAGGCAAAGGATTGTCTCCTGGCTAGACATTTGATTACTTGTAGAAGTATCCTGAACAATTGATAGGAAATGGGTGTTGGTTTAATTAGTGGGAAATTAAATGCAGACTTGTTCCAAGTCTAGAATTTAATAAGCCCAAAGCCAGTATTTATATTAATATTTATTTACAATGTGTATTCTCGTGATTTCTTTATATATTTTGTATATTCTCTTTAATATACTTTTATAAACTTTGCTTTACTATTGGAATAATACTTAGGAAAACTATGCTACACATTTTAGCTTTAGCAATAAATTCAGCTACTTTCACTACATAAGAATATATAATATTAAAGAACGATCTTTATGAGAACGTATTTATTTAGAAGCTTCCTTAGGAATTTACTTAGCTAACTTCAATATAAAGTTTCTAAGCTGGATATAAGGTATATTTTATTTTAATATCCCTATATATGCTCTTAAGGGAAAATCTTATCACTGATACTAATTAAACCATCCAAAAGATGATAACCATTTTTAATAATGTTTTTAGCTATTTACTGGGATTTAAAGTAACTCTATCTCTGAGGTCTCAGATAAATAATATAAAATTATTTCCTATACCATATATTACTATGCAAATACCCCTGTTCCTTTAGTTTTGCCCAACTGAAGCACCGCAAATCCTCTTCTTATCGGCTTATAAGATCTTTCCCAGACCTTATGCAAATGCACTTAGTTGCTCATTAGATTCGCGGACTCGTAATTGCATTCTGCAATGTTTTGGCAACAGGACAACGTCAACAGCTCCTCGAGCAGTAGGGCCAGGGATCGGGACAGGAATCAAGGGTGCTGAAAGGGCAAATTAGCATATGTAACAAGATGATTTCGCAGGAATATGCAAGGCACGCCACTTGAGATTTGCATAGCTAAGCCGCGGCAGGACACAATGCAAATGTGCAAAAATGATCGCTAGGGGTTCGCCAAAGGATCTCAAGGAATCTTCGCCAAAGATCGCATAACGCTAATCCGGTAGAGTAGGCACACTCCGGGGGTTACTTTTCCGCCAGAACCTTTTTAGCAAAATGTTGATGCTGATGTGGGGACGGGTTGTAAGGGACACCTATTACAGCCTACAGCCTACAGCCTACAGCCCGTTTTATGGCCCACAATATGTAAGCCATATAAACCCAGCGGCAGGTAACTCCGCAAGCCCAACAGGTGGCTGCCTTAAGAGAGTCGCCCCGACTCTCTTTGCTCTGGCACACACTTTCTCCGGAGAAGGCCCGGCCTTGGCGGTTACCAAGAGCCGAGAACCTGGAGCGCTGGTCAGTCGGCTTTTGGCTATCGCAAGGTGCAGTCGCGTCGTGGTCTTCCCCGGATACAGAGATATATGTACAGAGAGCAAGACTAGCCCGAGGATTGTTCTAGTTATTGCAAACCATTGTGAGTGCCTGTCCCCTGCCTGTCTTTGGGTGTTTTTTGGACCTTTGGACCATATGGAGCTCCGCCTCGAAATTCCGTACTGGAATCTGCCAGGAGCTGTGCCAGCTCACAGTTATGCCACGGCCGCTTACCGTTATGGGCTGGAGTCGAGATTTAAGATCCCCAAGATCCAAAGAAGAAAAAGAGAGGCCGCGAAGCAGAAGTCGCCTAACTTGTTCGGCGTCGAAGAATTCCTCCGCCTCTTCGACGTGGTCTTCTGGTCTTCTGGTCTTCTGCGCGTCGTCTTTGTGCCTCTTTCTCGGCCGGGACTTTTATGGAAGTGCTAAAAACGAAAGAAACCAAACCCAACCCAACTAAACAAAAAAAGAGCAGAGTTTCGCAAACTCAATAGTTGACCAAATCAACTACGATAGTTACAGTGTATGCGTGCGTGTGTGTGTGCCGTCGTTTACAGTTAACCCTAACCGTTCTGTTTGTTTTGACTTCTCAAAGAAATCTTTTCTTCGCTGGCGTGAAATTCAAATTCGTATACTGGAATTTCAAGTGATTCCCATAATACCCGAGCATCGAGCACCGAGCACCGAGCACCGAACAGAGCCGAAGAATCCGAAAGCGAAGAATTGGGGGCCCGAAGAGTACAGAACGAAGAATGAAGAACGAAACGAGCGTCGCGCCTTATGCATCTGACCCAGTTATCGGTTTTGGTGCCGGACTTGGTATTCATGGTGGCGTAGGCGTGGTGACTGACAGAATGGGGCAAAGAATGTTTTTGGGGAGCAGGAGAAACCACTTGACCCAAAAACACGCGACGTCTGCAGGGGGGAGCGGTTCTAGCCCGCTGCGAGGTTCTGCCAGAGTCACTTTCTAGCCCTCAGCCGCTGCATAGAAAGAAAATATGATCTCTAGAGATCTTTTTGAACTTATTTCTTATCTTAAATAAAGCAAAAAGATAAAATTTGGATAAGAAATATGAAATACATACTATTTCTCGTTTGGAGATTATCAATAGATCATCTTTGTAGTGTTTTCATATTAATTTATGCATTAATTAGTATCAAATATGTCTTATGAGGTGTGATTTTATTTCTTTTTTAATCCTCTTTGTAGATCTTTTTTAAGATCTATAATATAAAAAAGGTTTCTGATATTGATAAAATAAGTTTAGCTGTCTTGACCTTCGCATATTCCATTAAATATTGTATTATCCTATTGTGCTATAGAATATCATTTAGTATGTTGAATAACATAAATAATATGTTATAATATCAATAAGACAGGAAGGATTTATCCTTGATGATGCCTCTACGAGGAATTAGCGAGAGTGCTTACCTCTGAGCTACCGAATTTTCTCATTAATTCTATGGACCTCAGAGATGAATAAACTTTATTATTTCTTTGAAACCGTGCTGCCTTTACTCGTAATTAATAAACATAATAATTATTTTCTATTGCCAAGAAATTTCCAGCTTGTAGAAAGCTCTGCTAGCCGCCGCACGTGATGGGGAAGTCCGATTCCGACTCCGAGTCCGAGTCCGAGTCCGTCTGCGAAGCCGCTTCAGTTTCAGAAACTTAGTGCACTTTCCCTGAAGAGATCTCTATCGCTCTGGCCAGGCCAGGCGGTGGTTTCACATCATTTTCAGTACTAAGTACTTTCTATTTCATTCATTAAACGGTTTCGTTAATTGTGGGCCAAGAATGCCACGGCTTTTACCCGCCGCTCTTTGACTTCTTTTTCGGCCTGGCCATAATTACGAGTATTATTTGCATGGTTTTTTTGTAGCCGTGTAACCAGTTTTGGGTCTGCCAGTTCCACCACCAGTGCCAACTCGAGTTCCCTGGCCACTTCCATTCTCGTTCTCGGGCAAAGCAACCCAGATACATGGATTATGGCCGGAGTGGCTTGGGTTTCCCGTTAGGCCTTCACCGCTACGTATACGTAATACCGAAATGGGCCACCTGCCACCGCCAGAACCAGCTCCAAAAATGTGGAGGAAACTAGTTTTGGACTCGGTGGCTTATCACACACAGCAGTCGTCGCCCGTGGCAAGATCATGATGATCATCACGATGATCTTGACGTCGGCGGCGGCGGCGGCTGCAGCTCTTTCTAGGCCAATGATCTCTGGGCCTCCTCTCTTTACTTCTCTCTCTCTCTGTCTGTCTGTCTGCTCTTTTGGGGCAGGTGCCCCAAGCTGCGGGATTACGTCACAGGGGCTTGGGTTACACTCTGGTCTGACTCCAATGATGATTCAGCTTCGACTTTCACTTGACTACCGCTAATTATCTCACCTTTCTCTCCGCGCCTCTGCGCTTCCGGCAGATTCTCACCGATTCTCGGCGAGCAATGAGCACGTGCTGACCATGTTGGACCAACAAGATATGCAGGGTTTTCCCACCATGAAGAGTTGGGTTCTGGCCTTGATTTTCGGCATTCTGCTGGCCAGTGCCCCGTTGCCAGCGAAGGCCCAGGACGAGTCCCTAGCTGGGAGTTTTCTCTCGGGTAAGAAGTGCAAGCTTTAACCCTCTGACAAGATAAATTAG
Organism: Drosophila pectinifera; assembly: GCA_008042775.1. Lineage (NCBI taxonomy): Eukaryota > Metazoa > Arthropoda > Insecta > Diptera > Drosophilidae > Drosophila > Drosophila pectinifera. Next base: position 52,131 of record VNKC01001978.1, read on the forward strand.
TAATGATATCCTCCCCAGGCCTCTTAGATACCATTACCAGCACAGCAGATGCCAAGGACTGTCCTGGCGTCTGTGTCCACACCCTGGCCACCTTGATTTGCTATGAAGTCCTCGACGATGTGCCCTGTCCCTCGCCCAGCATGAAGTGTTGCATAGAGAATGCTCCAGGTAAGGATTGCTTTCCGAAATAGCTCCTTCAAACCAATAAACCGAGTCTCTGTCAGCTGGCAAGAACGCCACGGCGGTGCGGACAACAACCACGCCGAAAACCACAACCACGGCCAGCACCACGACGACGCAGAGGACCACAACCACTGCGGCCACCACGAGCACCACAAAAAGGACTACGACAGCCAGTACCACAGTGAAGCCAAAGCCCAAGCCACAGACCAAGCGTCCAGCCAGCACGACGTCCACAAAGGCCACCGTAGCCACCACCAAGAAGCCCACCACCACAAAGAAGGTGACCACTGCCAAGCCTAGCAAGGACAAGGAGGAGGCCACCAAGGCGGATGATGCCAACAGTAAGTCGGGAAAGGTCTGGCCTATGGAAGAAGGACTATAGCTCCATTATTCTTATATTTCAGAGGACTGCACGGGCGTCTGTGTGGCTGATCGGATAGCGGAGTACTGCGAGGCGTATCTGACCAGCGATGGCCTGTGCAAGGAGGGCACCAAGTGCTGCGTGTCCCTGGACGAATACTCCAATGGCAAGCTGCCCAAGGACATCTACATTCCAGCCAGTAATAAATTATAAGTACTTTAATAATTAATATAATATAATCATTTCATGCCTCCTTAGAACACATGAGCAACCTGAAGCCGAACCAGACTCTATCCGAGAAGTCGGCTCCCACGAAGAGCTCCTCGAGTACGTCCACCAGTAGCACCACCACCACCAGTACCACCAGTACCACCACCACCCCGGAACCGGCCAGGACGAATAGTGCCCCGAAGCCCAGCAAGCACAAGAAGCATCCGACCACGACGACCACGGAGGCAGCCGAGGAAGAGGAGGAAGACGAGGCAGAGGACGACGGCGAGGAGGAGGAGCCGCCCCTGAACAACAAGCTCAAGTCCGGCCAGGGACAGGGTCAGGTGCTGAAGGAGTGCGAGGGCGAGTGCATGAACGGCATCTTCGCCATCTTCTGCGACGACATCGACTCCGATGCCTTTTGTCCTGGCGAGGGGAGCTGCTGTGTCACCGGCAGTGCCTCCGAGTCACCGGCCTCCTCCAAGCCGGCCACTCCGACCAAGCCGGCCATCAAGCACGCCCCCAAGCCGGCTCCGAAGCCAGCACGTCCTGCCTCGCCACCGCCGCCACCACCTTCGTCCTCGTCAGGCGGAGGAGGAGGAGGTGGTGACTTCCTCTCCCAGATTATATCCTTTGCGGAGAGCACTCTCAACTCGCCGGCTCCACCGCCGCCGCCGCCACAGGCGCCGCCTCAGGTCCCTCGCTGTCCCGGCTTCTGTCTGCTGAACATCATGGCCGCCTTCTGCGAGAGGCCTTCGGTGCTGGTCTCCACACCCACCACCTGCGCCAAGGGATCCGTGTGCTGCGATAACTCACGATCGGGCGTGGTGAAGCCCAAGCTGCCGCCGCCGACGCCCTCGCCCACGGCCCCACCCACGGCGCCGCCTTATGTCCTGCCCAATACCCCGAGTCCAGATCCCAGGGAAGAGTGCCCCGGCTCCTGCATTGTGAGCCTGCTCAGCTTCACCTGCTTCAGTGAGTCCACTACCCAGATGGTTTATCCTTAAACTGATATCATTTCCCCTTCCAGAAAACGCCGAGATGACGGATTTGTTCCGCTGCAAGCGCTCCGGCCAGATTTGCTGTGCGCCCAAGAGCAAGATCCTGGAGAAGCAGCAGTTCCAGACGCGCAACGACACCGCCTACTATCCGGCACCGCCTCCACCTCCCCTAGGGCCACCGCAGGCATATCCACCACAGGCGCCGCCGTACTCCTACATGAATAACCAGCCGCAGGGTCCGCCGCCTCCGCCTCCCCAGATGGCAGTGCATCACCAAAACCCCTACCAGCCGCCGCCGCCGGCACCCAGCTACGCGGACTATTACCCGGTGTCCGGACCTGGTCTCCAGGGTGGCCTGCCACCACAGCCACAGCCGCCGCCGATGACCACGCCGCCCCCCACGACGACCACCTCGACGACTCCCCGGCCGCATGTCTACTCCAAGTACGTGTGCGGAGTGAAGGGAACCCTGCGAACGGGACGCTCCCCGGCTCTCTCGCTGGTTGCCTACGCCCGGGCCAAGTATGGAGTCCAGCGTTCAGCCCGGCAGATAACCTCTGCCTCCGGTTACTCTCCCAACTTCAACAAGTCCAACGAGCGCCTGGTCCTCGGCTCGGCCATCGTGCCCATCCAGATCCACAACGACAAGCTGGGCGACCTCGTCGAGTCGAGCAGCCTGCAGAGCAACCAGCTGCGCTCCTACCACAACCACCGGGAGGAGACAGCGGATCAGCGGGAGCTGGTCTATCCGGACTACTACCACCAGCAGCAGCGATCTCTGCACGGCCTTCAGTTCCAGTCCAACTCCAGTGGCCGGCGCAGGGCTCGAGTGGTGGGCGGCGAGGACGGCGAGAACGGGGAGTGGTGCTGGCAGGTGGCGCTGATCAACTCCCTGAACCAGTACCTCTGCGGAGCAGCCCTCATCGGCACCCAGTGGGTGCTTACGGCTGCCCATTGTGTCACCAAGTAAGAGGGAGTCCTGGAAATAGATTAGATATAGCTTTTCTGACTTAATTCACAATCCTTTCCAGCATTGTCCGTTCCGGAGATGCCATCTACGTGCGCGTGGGCGACTACGATCTGACCCGGAAGTATGGCAGTCCCGGAGCCCAGACCCTCCGCGTGGCCACCACTTATATCCATCACAACCACAACAGCCAGACGCTGGACAACGACATCGCCCTGCTGAAGCTCCATGGCCAGGCAGAGCTCCGGGATGGAGTGTGCCTGGTGTGTCTGCCAGCGCGAGGAGTAAGCCATGCGGCGGGCAAGCGGTGCACTGTGACCGGTTACGGCTACATGGGAGAAGGTGAGTTCAGGAGTAGAGCCAAGGTTATCCCGGGAATCTCCAATGTGTGATCCTTTCTCTCCACAGCTGGGCCCATTCCCCTGCGAGTCCGCGAGGCGGAGATCCCCATTGTCAGTGACACGGAGTGCATCCGGAAGGTGAACGCCGTGACGGAGAAGATCTTCATCCTGCCCGCCTCCAGCTTCTGTGCCGGCGGCGAGGAGGGACACGATGCCTGCCAGGGCGATGGCGGTGGCCCACTGGTCTGCCAGGATGATGGCTTCTACGAGCTGGCCGGCCTTGTGTCCTGGGGATTCGGATGCGGCCGTCAGGATGTGCCCGGCGTCTATGTGAAGACCTCCTCGTTCATTGGCTGGATCAACCAGATCATCAGCGTGAACAACTTATAGTGATCCCATTGGAAGGATCTCTCGCCTTGAGGACATCATCACGTGTGCGAGAGGAACCCCGCCCTCGTAGCAATTTCCTGCTCCTGGAGTGGCCTACGATTGCCCGGGGTTCCCGCTCTTCGACTGCTAACGTAAACCCATCCTAGTGTAATCTATTCATACCCAAAACTAATCCTAACTCTAATGGCCCAAGCACCTACATATTAACTATTACGATTATCGCTAGCGTAGACGGCAATCTTCAAAAGTATTCCCCTATTTGATAACGCCCTATTGTAAACTGTTTTTGTATATATACGAAAAATAAATACAAAAAATCTTCAGTTATATAAAGGTGACTTTGATGGGAAAATTTCGACTTAGAGGGTGTTTTAAAATATATATAAGGTAAGTCTGGTTTGTTCTTAATACAGAAAGTTCCAATCTTGAATAAGGTAAGTAAAAGGACCACTAAAAGTTTTGTTATTGAGAAACTTAAGGAATGCTGAGTAATATTTTAGTTCTTTAAATTTCAATTCCAGTTTCTATTAATATTTGTAAGGGAATTTTGTTTAAAATCTAAGGAAAAGGACACTGAATAGGGATGTAATATTCTATTTTCCAGATGGTTTTTTCATTAAAAAAAATGGATATGGTTTTACAGAAATTTATAAAACATGGAAAAGGGTTTTATATACCTTTTTTTGCTTTAAAATGAATATCCATCTTGCATTTAATCAAATTTAAATATTCCCAAGAGATTTAACGGAAATTTAATATAAAAAAAGAAGAGAAGAAAAAGAAGGATCTTGGGAAAGGACTCTCCCCCTCTCAGGCACCCAAGTCCGAACCCGATCTCTGAGTGAGTTGCGAGAGGCGGAGCAGAAAAACTCACTCAACCAAAGGCAGCTCGGAGAGTTGAGCTTCGAGTCCAAGAGACGCTGCTCTAATAAGAGAATCTCGGGCATCTCTGGGCAGATAAAAACGAGACGGCAGAAAAACTTACCCTCGCAAGAGTGGAAACCTGAACTCCCTTCCTGCTGATTTGTTTGGTTTCATTTTTTGTTTTTTATCCCTGCGTGTTTTAACCCCTTCTGCTGTCTGCTGTCTGCTGCGTGATTCAATGCGCTGAGTTTTTCTTCCCTCGAAAGAAATCGAAAGCAGGGACTTCGGCTGGACTTCGTGTGGACTTCGTGTGGACTTCGGGTGAGCCTCGGCTGAGGCCAAAAGGGTTCCCGAGTCGTTGGTTTGGGATCCGAGAACAGAAGTTCCCCTGGCCTCGAGCTGAGCGGATCGCAGAGATCGTTGAAGACAAGCGCGACTCTCGTCACTCCCGTGATCTTCTAAATCTTAAAAAACCACAATCTCCTGAGAGATATAGTGCTTAGATATATAGTAGTTCGTAGTACTCACCCGATCCTAGATCCCTGAGTTCCGATCCTAGTTTGCATGCCTTTCGTATTGGTTGTTTGTGTCTGTGCCTGGTTTCTGTTCGCTCTTCCAAGTCGCGTTAAGTTCAAGGACATCGTCTATCGAGGACTCGCCAAAATGGAGGCGAACTCACCCACCACCACACCCACGGCAACGGTGGCCACCACAACGTCCACAGCCTCCACCACAGTGGTCACATCCACGCCTTCGCCAGCCGCCAGCACCAGCAGCAAAGGCCACAGCCAACCCGCCTCCAGTTGCTCCGCATCCGCTTCCGCTTCTGCATCAGCCTCCGCCGCTGCAACGCCTCCGGGCCAGCAGCTACTGACCACCAGTCTGGAGGTGGCCAAGCCGGAGGATCTATACAATCTGTCCTTGGCCAGCGGACTCTCCGAGGGTCAGCGATCGCTTTCGGGCGCGCCGTCGGCTTCCTCCAGTCCCATCATGAGTCCGCAGGGCAAGATCTTTGGAAGGAATGCGAATGGCACAAGTAAGTAGAAAATAACTATTTAAAATTTAAATAAAATTAGATGGGCTTTACTGAAGTATTAAAGTTTCGTTTTATCTAAAATCAAAATATGTAACAAGTGCTCAAAGTTATAAATTGGAAGGGAACAGGAAAGCTTTATTTAAATAAAGAACTCTTCTTCACTGGTGAAAGGTTAGGGCATTTTTTTAATGAAAATTATCTCATTTGTTTCCTCCGTTTACTTCAAATTTATATAGAAGGAATTTAAGTTAAATGGTTCCAATTACCTGATTTATAAATTTTCTCATTAAGCTTTACGTTTAACGTTTATAAGGAAATTGACTAAGATTTTTTCAATAATAAGCCTTCATACATTGAGGGTTTTCCTATTCACTTATTATTATAAGATAATAATTCATTAATTTAATAGTACCCCAGACTAAACTATTTTATCAATTTAATTTATCCAAGAACTCTATAAGTTCGTTGGTTTCCAAGTGCAAGACCATAAGCAGATGTTCTTCATTATATACAAATAGGCTTAGGTTTTGACAGATGTCTCCTTTAGTTGAACAGAGCTATTACCCCGCCTGACCGCATCGAATCCTTTATTGAGCTTCCTCCTGCAGCCAAACCAATCTCCTCCTGCCTCCTGCCTCCTGCCTCCCTCCTGCAATTTTCGCGCTCTTTTTGCGGGGCGAGCTTCAATTGACAAGCTTCGCCAGCCATTGTTCCGGCATAATACATTGTGTATTATGTAACGGAAAACGCTTTCCGAACCCAAGGAGCTTGGTCCTAACGGACCTTGGCCTGATAACAAAGAAAAGTGGCCTTCATGCTCAAAGGACTCAAAGAATCGCGGTTCCGGTTTCCACTTCCTTGGTGCCAATCGCTCGGGGTGTCTTATTTTGCATATTTGCTCAGGTCCTGAGATGCCTCCAGGTAGCAATGGCAGACGGCGTCCAATGAGATCTGTTCAAGGATTCAGGTAGGATCTCTAGCCTAGGCAGCCGTTAGATCCAGCTCATGGTGATAGGCCGTGCCTTAGGGGTGACAGGCAAAAACTATGAAAGGAAACAGGGTAAAAAACTCACCCCAAGCGATGAGGGTAGTTAAATATACGTTTCGAAAAAATCTCGGCTTGAAATTACTCAACCAACGAGACGCGTTCTCTCTGCGAAAAATGCTCAGCCTGTCGGGTAAAAAATGTCGCCACACGGAAAATAAATATGAGATTTTAATTCGAATATTCTCAAGACTGTTAAGGGCTTCATTTTCGAACATACCTGGGGAATTACATCCTTTTCTGATATATTTAGAAGACTTAAAAATCCCACGTCTCTTTCCTGCCAAGCCAAACACCTCTATGGTTCCAATTAAATAAGTATGACCACGAAATTTAGTTTTAATTAGATCAAGATAATATAAAGGAATGGAAGGAACTATTATTATCTGTTGGTATTATAAGATATCTTCGACCTGATATGAGCCTCTGGGATATTTAATAAATTGAGTTACATTATTTTTCCCGTGCAGGTTATGGTTATGGCCCTGCGTCTGTCCGGGGCCATTGGCCATTGGCACGTACGGGCCAAGTTATTGCCACCAATGGAATTTTGATCGACAAGAATTTGGTCGTTGAAAAACGTTGGCTTTTAATTTATCGTTGTATATGAGAAATAGTTTCGGTTACTTGCCCATTGCCGATGCCAACTTAAGCGGAGAGTCAGAGGGAGAGGTGGAGGTGGTCTCGGTCCCAGGTCCCTGCCCAGGTCCCAGAGCCAGAGCCAGGCTCCAGGCTCCAGGCTGCAGCTTCCTCCAGGTTCCGATTCCAGGTCCAACTCTCCAAGTCAAAGTCTGCAAAGTCCGGCGTCTACTTTTTGCCCATAATCGAAGCGATCGCACGATTGACTGCTCCGCACACGCACACATTGTCACTCTTACGCGCATAGTCCACTGCGAGAAATGTATTTATGACTTAACATAAAAGTGGAAATTAATTAAAAAAGATTTAGTATACAACATTTTGGAAAAAGACAGCTTTAAACATTTAAAAATTCAAGGAAATATTAGAGAATAAATACTTATTAAGATCTTATTTTCTTCTAGTATTTTTTCCTAATAATTTGATTGTTTTTATAATCGAATATTCAATATTGAGAAATAAAATTATTAATTTTGATCACGAAAAATTCTTAAAATAATGCTCTTTCCAAAAATATATTTTCCTCTCTTTTCGTACTACCTTTTAAGCGGATCTAATGATAAAAAAGTACTAAAAGTACTAATACCTATTAAATATTGAGATCATTGATTGATTGATTTATTTTTCTCAGTGTGGCCGTTTTGTGGTCCTGGCTGCTTGGGCAGCTGCTTGGTATGTGGCGTCGAATGTCATTATTGCTGCCAAGTGCCAACTAAAAAGTTACTGCAGTTAATTTTTTGTCCATCTTTACCATTTGCCGTTCGCATAAAAACAGCATATTTAGCAAATGACAACAACAATAAGAACACCAGCAAGAGCAGCAGCAGCAGAAAAAGAAGATGCGGAGGCAGTGGGGATAAAAAAAAACGAACCCGCAAATTAAATAAATAAAAAATCAGCAGCAATCCGCAGCCAAAGAGGAAGAGCAAGAGAAACTGGAGAAAGAGGAGAAGGAAGAAGCAGTCAAGTGTCCCCAACCCTACCTCTCCCACTCTGGCGCTCTCCCCTCTCTCTGCTCCTCTCGCTTCCACCGCCAGGCTGCTGCTGCTTCTGGCAGCATTATTTGTGTATTGAAATCACGTCTCATTTATTTATTGCTGCCAAGGTATGCCCCTCTCGCTCGCTCACCCCCAGACTCCCGGACTTACGCAAGTCTGCGTTAAATACCCGCAAGTGGAGCAGATGGAGACAGGGAGAGACAGGGAGAGATGCGATGTAGTCGCATAGAGCAGAAGTGTGGCCTGGCGATTAACCCTTGAGTGGTCAGCTTAAGTATTACACATTTTAGTTAGGAAGTTTTTTCGGTAATATATTTTATTTAGATATATTTTAACTAATAGTTTTCATAGTCCCTAAACCGGTGAAAAGTTTAACAGAAATTATTTCAACATATTCCATACAAAATCCAGTTTGTGACCTTCTCATCCAATTACCAGATTTAACAAACATTAGACATTTCTAGTCTCTATTAACGCTAAGTGCTGTTCAAGTTAACTCGTGGCCAACTATCACAACTTTAAAGCTCAGTCTGTTTGATATTTGAGTTCTCGAAAACTATTTATGATATACCCAATTAAGCGGATAGGAATGCGAATTATTCTTTGCCGCCAGCCATAAATTGTAACAACCCCATGGCGCGGAGCGTGGGTTAATGACGCGACAAGTGAGAAGAGCCGATCCTCATCCTCAGTCTTGGTGTTTGTCGTTGGTGGATGCGCTTTCCAGTTGGAAGCTGAAAAAAAAACCAATGGAATCGGAGGACGGCAATCGATGTACGCTGCTTTTTCTGCCTCTGCCCTCGAGTTTGTTATAATTTAACTTGGCCAGCAGCTCGTTTTTCTATTAATTAAAGCTGGTTGGAGACGTTGTCGCCGCCTGAAATATTCTCACATAATTATTTACGATTTGACATAATCATCATCCTCGTCATCGTCAACAGCGTCGTCCATTTAGAGCTCTGGAGCTGCTGCCATAACAGTAACTGCCTCTGCGGCGCGGGATTCATTAGTATGAGCAATAAATCGCTGCCTAGCCAGGGCAGGCGTTCCAGGTTTCCTATGAAATTCTCTCTGTATGTCTTTCACACGACGATCCTTTCGCCATTTTGTTATTCCTTTTTTTTGGGCCAAAAATTGAAAGTGATAAAACCAAAAAAATAATATAAATGAGGCAAGATTAAAGTGATCCTGGCAATCCTTGACGGCGTCTTGCATCATGCGTGACGCATTTCTAACGAGTTTTGATCGGATCGCATCGGATCGCATCGGATCGGATCCTTGGTCCTCGGAAGGGGTTGATCTCGCGCTATCGCTATGACCTATGCTTATGCAGATGAGCTGGTCCCCAGTTCCCAGCTCTCGCCTCATCCTTTTTGTGTGCTTTTTGAGTTTTTTGTTTTTTACTCGTTCTCTCGCTGCCCCGAAAAAGGGTTTAGGGTCCAGACGACGTCCGTCGAGTTTTTTCTTCCCTTTTTTTTTTGGTTAAAAAAGCGAATTTAATTAAAATTTTTTTCTTATAGCCTCCGAGCATTGTGAGAACGTCTCAGGCCAGAACTCCATAAATATCATTTTTTGCTAAAAGCCTGTTTGGTTTTTTTCGTCTCTTACAGTGATCACCACATCGCGGCCGGGCAACGAGGCGGAGGTGCAGCTGTACCGGGTACTCCAGCGAGCCAGCCTGCTGGCCTACTATGACACACTCCTGGAGATGGGCGGCGACGATGTGCAGCAGCTGTACGACGCCGGCGAGGAGGAGTTCCTGGAGATCATGGCCCTGGTGGGCATGGCCTCCAAGCCGCTCCACGTCCGCCGTCTGCAGAAGGCGCTGCACGAGTGGGCCAACAATCCGGGTCTCTTCCAGGGGCCCCTGCTGCCCCACTTAGGTAAGGATATAGGCTAGATCCCCCTCTTTCTATCGGGGAATGTTATCGAAAATTAAATAATAATGACTTATTTTTTCAGGACTCTGCGAGACACCGCCCAAGCCCGCGTTGATCTTCAACCCAGACACCACGCCCGCCTTGCCTCGTAGCCAGAAGTTTCCCTCCTTTAATCCCGCGGGCACGCCCTTCCAGGCCTCGCCCTCGGTTCCGCCGGCGGCCGCTATTCCGACCTCTGCTTCGATTCCGACTCCTGGTCCGCTGATCACTCAGATCAGCTGTCCGGGAGCGGGGCCAGTGCCCATGCCCCTGGTTCTGCCCTCCACCCCGCTAACCAGCAGCAGTAGCAGTCCCCATCCTGCGGCCAACAGCAGCCTGCCACCAGTGAGTACTGCCCACCAGGTGTCCTCCAGTTCGCCGCAGCTCACGCCCGTGCTGACCGAGATGCAGATCCAGCGGATCACTATGTGTGCGGAGAAGATCGGAAGGCAGCTGCCGCAGCGAGAGCCGCGGGCGCAGACCACCAGGAAGCGGACCACGCGGGAACTGGAGCAGGTGATTGCCATGGGTGAGCAGGATCCGCGGCGCATGGACGAGATCCGTAAGTACTCGGCCATCTACGGCCGCTTCGACTGCAAGCGGCGGCCGGAGAAGCCGCTGACCCTGCACGAGGTGTGCGTCAATGAGGCGGCTGCCCAGCTCTGCCGGAATCCCCAGACCATCTGGCTGCTCACCAGGCGCGATGAGCTCTTCCCGCTGGCCCGCCAGATTGTCAAGGACGCCGGCTTTGGCCACTCGGCCAGCATTGCCCGCTATGGTGGTCTGCTGACCCAGCTTCCGTCTCAGGGAGGAGGTGCGGGTGGAGGTGGCCGAGGAGGTGGTCCGGGAGGCATCCCGGCCAGCGATATGGACTGTGAGTCCAGTGACGCCGGCATGCCGACCAAGCGGCAGCGTCTCTCCTCCACGGAGGCCGCTGCCCAGCTGCCACTCGACTTGAACAGGGTAAGGAAGCTAGATCAAGTAGAGCCGTAGGTCCGTCGCCCGGTGCAGTGCTTCAGCTACGCTACAGCTTCGCTTCAGAGTCCTCCGGTCGGTCAGGTCTGGGTCCGAGGACTCCCTGATAACCCAAAATTTGCCTTGCAGCTTTCGCGAACGCCACAAAACAGAGTACTAACCCTGGTCCAGAGGTTCTTTTCAGAATATCTCGAGTTTTGGGATGGTCTAACTCACACTTTTGTAGAGTAAAGTTAATAGTTTAATTGTTGTTATGCATCTAGAACCCTATTATCTTATCCTTCTTTCTTTAAATACTTTCTATGGTAGATTTTTTCTTTATTTCATTTAGAAAGTAGATCTCTGGAGTTTTTAAATCCTTTGGAAATGTGGCTAAAAGAATGCAATGCATTAATACAATGTGAAATTTCTGATAGCAGACATTGCTTCAGGGGATTTAAAGTTAAACTAATTTGTTTATAGACCTGATTCACTACAAATTCTGATTAAGTATTATTAGCAAGTAATTTATATTTCCCTAAATGGTTGTGTTTTTAATGTTGATATTTTTGCTATTTATTTGCTTGACCACTACTAACCCGTACTTTAAAGAGTCTACTAAACTGTATTACTATAGGACTTTTGTCTTTGTTTTATTCTTATGCTTGTTAGTTGAAATTGGTAGGATAAAAGTTATTTAGTCGGTAGTCCTTTGCAATATATATTCGTGTACCTTCCCTCCTACTGTTGAGTCAATAAATAAAATCCTACGGAATTTCCAACCAACGATCCACGTGTCTTCTTCCTTGGTCCCCAAAAATCTATCTGCGCCTCTGCCTCCTTGCCACGCTTAGCTTCACCTTGGCTTCTTTGAGAGAGAGTTTAATCCCTGATCTTGTTGATAAATCCACACGATCCCACCAACTAAAGGAGGCTGTCGAGGACTCGCGCTATAATCTGTTTGCCATGTACCAAAAGTTCGCCAAGCCGCCATTCGATCTGACGGAAATCGCCAAGTTCTCGTGAGTATGATGGGTCAGGGAAAATATCTAAAATTCCTATAGATATCTTCAATTTAAACCCTTAATAAATAATTTCTTAACCATTTTCCCAGCCTTGGCAAGGCGGCTGACTACGAGGACAACGACTCGCGCTTCTCCTTCAGCAACTCCAGTTCCCCGACCATGCCAGTGAGTATGTGTTGCAGCTCTACCAGGGCAGTTCGCTCCTAAAATTAAGTCTTAAATAATAATAATAATTTCCTACTCCTCCACAGACGCCCTGCAATGGACTGGAAGGTGAGAGGTCGCCGGTTGCCCGCCAATTGGAGACCTCTTCGCCACCCAGCGAGTCGGTGGATCTCAGTGGTTCCGGCCCTGCTATCAGCGGTGTCCAGGTCATCTCCGCCGCGGGGGATAACATCATAGCCGTGGCAAACCCTGCTCTGGCCCTGAGTCCCACGCTGAACGAGGTCCTGTCGCTGAAGAGGAGTGCTGCCTCGCCGGAGGCTTAGCAGGAGAAGATCTCCTACCGGGAGGATGGTCGTCGCAGTGCCAGATTTGAACACACAAATCATGAACATTTCAGTGCAATTCAATTAGTTTTAGCAAACACAAGAGGAAACTTTTGTTTTAGGTATTTTTAAGTGAACAATTAGTTTGTAGTCTCTGTGATCTATACTATAAACTGTAATAAAATCATTATTTATCCTACAATAAATGGTTCTAGTAAAGTTGAAGGAATTCGAAGTGGAATTATTTTTACTAGGAAAACTTTTCTCAAGAATGTGAAAATTAAAGCTACATTTTGGCAGTAATTCTTTATTAAAGAAGAATTGAGTGCTGAAATATAAATATTGCCACAATTGGTGATAGTTATTTCTTTATACCAAAATCTTGTCTAATCTTCAACAAAGTTGATAATAATGGAAACACTTAAACTTAATAATTACCTTTAGGTATTGGAATGAGCATGGTAACGATCTATAAATTCAACAAATCAATCAACAATTAATCTTCAATAACATTTAATTCAAATTACCCCACAAGTAGAGCATTCAAACCCTGAAAAGGCGATAACATTGCCAAAATACACACACCAGGCAATTGCCCTCATTGATCATCTGGCAAATTGAGAGATCACCGAGATCATAGATCACAATTGCACCCATTGATACCCTTGATATTGACGGATCGTGTTTACATTCTCGATTGCGGGCAATTCCTTTGTTCGCCTCTTGACGCCGCAAAAGGCAGAAGTCTTTAGGCAAACCCCTTTAATCCTTGCGAACCCTTGCCAATCTCTGAGAACCCTTGCGAATTTCAATGAAGATGTCTGGGGCTGGGAATCTGGTAATTAACACCCTTGTGGCATCGGTTTAGGTATGCAAATTTTCGGCACAATATCCCTGGCATGCAAATTTCGTTTAGCATTATTGATGACCAGATTTGGTGTCCCTCCCTCTGTTGTGATCTTAATAATAATTGTAATGAGAAGAAGAATAAAAAACGTAGGTTGGGAGGTTGGGGGAATGCAGTTTAATGAACTCTCTCAGTGTGTAGGCTCTAAATCATCTGCCAGATGCGATTTGAATCTGAATTCCCCCACAAAGGGAAACCATGGCCATGTGGCCACAAATGCGCGGGAGGCGTTGTCTTGACTTCAGAAAGGATTCGTCTTGCATTGTGCGTCTGGGCATTTGATTTTTGTTCATCTGCTGATGGAGTCGGGGTAAGGCGGTACGAGGATTCAGGGGGAGCCTAGCCTTTGTTTCCTTCCCAGAGATGGCGCCCAGGAGATGATAAAACCCCGAGACGATGCCTCTTCGGGGCATCTTGAAGGCTGCAGGAGGGCTGCTCCTGAGTTATGCAAATCCGCTTGTGGCTGCCGAAGCAATTACCATGCAGTTCATGTCCAGGGACGCAGGCTGCCTTCTTACCCCGCATTTACATATAGAGTAAACCCTTTTCTCGATCATTACCAGCATGATTGATGGGCGTCTTGCGCTCGATTTGCATAAGGCTGCAAGGCTGCAAGGCTGCAAGGAACCCTAAAAGGGATACCTCTGCTTCCAGGCATCTAACCCAGAGATTAGAGATTAGACATCCTGAGAACAAAGCCAGGAGTGTCAATATTTGCACTCAAAGAATGGAGAGATCTTACGCTAAGCTCAGCACTTACATTAGGCAAATTCTTAGATATTTATGATATATTAATATTATTATTAGATAATGTTAGCGTGGGATTTATATATGTTGCATTAAGTTACTTAACAAAGAGTTTCAGATGAAACTACACATAGAAAGCGTGACTCAGATGTTGGAAAAATCCTCCGCAGTTGTTATATGTTGTTACTTATATTATTCAAAAGTAGAGAAGGCAAATTAGGTTATCCTTTCTGAATACATTTGGAATTGTTGTAATTTATAGTTCCTTTTTTTAATAAATAAATATTAATTTTATTTCTGTGGCAAGACTTTTCACTAATGCCAGTGCTGAGCTTAAGCTCTAGTGATTCTGATTAGGGATTTATTTTAAGTTAAAAAGAGCTTATTATGACTTAGTGCAACATTTATGGCATGGCATCGATGGCTGGCTGCTTAGGGAGTGTCCTGGACTCGCTGTATGATCCAGTCCATGAAGTACTGTGTGCTGGTGTACACACCGGGCACCTGGGGCCGGGCACACCCTATGCCGTAGGACACCACTCCGATCAGGTAGAACCGCGTGTCGCCGGCATTCTGTTCTGGAATCATCAGCGGTCCACCGGAATCGCCCTGGCAGGTATCCTTCCCGCCGGCCAGGACTCCGGCACAGATCACGGCCGCGTCGAACTGATCCGCGGTGAAGAGGCGCTTCTGGGCCGCGTAGCTCTGGGCGCACACCTCGTTCTGGTAGATGGGAATCTGCAGTTCGTTGATAACGTTGGCGGATTCGCCGCCCTCCTGGGTCTTGCCCCAGCCGGCGACGAAGGGCATGTAGCCGACGTAGGTTTTGGAGAGCAGAGGCTGCGATTTGGGCAAGCAAATGGGCGTGATCTTGGATGAGAAGGGCACGTTCCGTTCCAGGTACAGTATGGCAATGTCGCTGCGTCCGTTCCTACTATTGTATTGCGGGTGGGCCACGTACTGAAAGGTTGAAAGATTGAGATGGTTGGAAATTATAATATCTTTTGAGGTCTCCTCTCCACCTTGGACCTTGGACTTACCCTCGCCACATTGATATCTATATGGGTGGTTTCCGTCTCCGTGCTCAAATCATGTTCTCCCAAGCGCACAAATTGCCTGAAATCGAGTTAGAACTTAGAACCTTAAAGGAAAGACTTCCTGGTGCACTCACGGTATTTGCGGGTCTCTGATGCAGTGGGCCGCGGTGAGCACATGTCTGGCGGTGATCAGGGTGCCGCCGCACTTGAAGGGCGACGCGGAGGCATCGTCGTAGCCCAGAAGCGCTATCCAAGGCCAGGCTCCCTTGCGGCTCACCTCGCCGCCGACGATCTTCTTGTAGTAGCCAACGGTGGAGCCGCATCCTTCCTCCACGTTGAGCAGGCGTCGCGGTACCTCCTCCGTATTCTTGGGGAAGATGGGAGCCTTGGTGGTGGCCGTGGTCATGCCATTGGGACAGCACACCTGGGTGCCCTTGTTGCCGCAGATCTGCCTGGAGGCACGCAGGAACTGGGCGAAGGTCTCGTCGCGCTGCCTCTCCCGCAGCTGATTCAGCAGCGAGGCACACAAGTTGAGCTCTGGGGGTTTAGAATAAGGATGGCATTAGGATGGGTGCTTTACTCCCAGGGAAATTCCAGTTACTCACCCACACAGTTTCCGGGCTTGAGGTCGGGTCCGCGGCAAGCATCTCCTCGCAGTTCGATGATAGGTGCTGCCGAGGTGACCGGAATGGGAGCCGGTGTTGTCGTCGTTGTCGTAGTTGTCGTCGTGGTTTCTCTGGGTCGCGTGAAGAACGGATTCTCGGTCACTTCCGGCGGCGGCTGCGGTCCAACGAAGGTGTTCCCTGTGGGGAAGAAGGGGTTCGGTCGCACTGTTGTGACCGGGTTAAGTCTGGGCTGAGTGCAGCAGACCTAAATCGAAGTAAGAGAAGCAGGACAAAGCTCAGCGGGAATGAGAAACAGGAGGAAAGACAGGTCCCTACCACCGGATCCCCGTTAATGTTGCGGGTGCCACAGCTGCGCTGCAGGGCGATCACATAGCGCTCCGCCCGGTCCCTGTTAAAGGTCCTAAAGATGTCCGTCACCTGGGGACAGTAGGTCAGGGTCACACAACTGCCATAGTAATTCTCCGGAGTGATGCAGTTCTGGCGAACTGGACGGGGAAAAGAGTATCACAGAATTTTAGCGACAAATCTCGACTTTTGTGTCGAAATAAGAATTAAAAATAAGTAAAGAAAAGCTTATATTGTGATTTTAGAAAAGAAAATTATAATGTAGACATTACTTATGTTTCGTAAGTATTTAATTAGTTGATATTAATATGGTTTTGGCTACAAATTTCATTAAATAATTATATTATCATTTTCTAGGAATTAAGTTAAGTTTTTTGGCTAATTAATGAAAATTTGGTCGAGAAATTTCAGTAGTAAGCATGATTTATGATAAGAATGATTTATTTGAAGAATTGTGGGTTTTACTATAGTTTTAGATAATGTTAGGACTTTGCGGAAATTAAGAGATTAACACAGAATAATAAAGATAATTTACAAAAGTCTTCGGTTCAGCCTTTGAGCCTTTGAATGAGTCAGTAAAATAACATAAAAGGGGATTTAGCCATGTTTCTTCACACCTTTTACCAGGTCAACACTTTGTCATTAGCGACAACACAAAAAAGTCAACCCGAACCGAACTCAACTACTCTTAAATACACTCAAACGTGGGATATAACATTCGACATTTAAAACCCTAGAAGGGGGTAAAAACTGACACATTTTAAGACAAACTTTTTACTGATTTTACTGATGCCTTAAAACCGATCATAATTAATGTCTTCATTAGATTTACTACTTTATAGTGCCTTATTCGATTATAACTGGCTTGACTACCATCCGCAGTTACGTATATATCCTGAACTTGGCGATAGGTGCTCTAGGGGACTTGTCGCCATCTGGTAAAATGATCAGGTGCTTGGCTTGGGCCTGACCTTGGTGACTGGTTTCGAGAATGGGATTTGAACTCGAACACACTCAACTGGCCGAAATAAGTGTTGTTGTGAACAACTTGGGGCTTTTTTAATTATCGCTTTGCAGTTCATACAAATAGCCGCATTAGCGGGCAAATCGAAAGACTTGAGCAGCGAACTTGCCATTGAACTTGAAGATGTCGCTGTGTTAACACAAGCGTGAACAAGCTAACACAGAACAACGAAAACAATATCTCAAAGGGGTTTTAAGTCTTGTCAAATGTAGGAATATTAAATTGACTTAAAGTCTGGCCGGATATCATAAATAAAAGTAACGGAAAGGCCAATAGAAAGAGTTAATAACACACTCAGGCAGTGAGAGTGGAAAGCCCCTGCTTTACCTGGCAATTATTATTACTATTTTATTTTTCAGACTTTTGACTCGCTTTATAACTTTAATGAAAACAAATATTCTAAAAATATTATTTAACTTCTAGACATAGGGTTTCAGGGTTTTTTCCTCCATAATCAGCAAACAAGTCGGACATTTCTATAAACTTTCCATCACAACAGTGTTTTTTGAAGACTTTAAAGTTTCACAAGGGGCTATCCAGTCAAGGTTGTTCTTTTTAGGTGCCTGAACTCATCAGTATTTGGATTAGTTTAGGTTATTTTCTCATTTCAAATGCGACTTCGCCGTATTAATGCGTTTGATGAAATTTAATTCGTATTCTGTTATTCAGCGAAGCGTTGTTAGTGGGAACTGGTTTGATGTTAGCTCAGTTCGGGACGGGGATCTCAGATATTAGATTTTAGACAGATATATGGCGGCGAGGCGGAGTGGGTATATTTAGTAAAGCTTTTGCCTCCACTAATTGATTGACTGAGCGGCGACTACCTTGCCTGCGCTGATTGAACTGGGCGGCAGTGGGCGGCGGGGCGTGGCCGATCGCGAGGAGGAGAATTGTGATCACAGCACTAACACCGCACGGCGACTTCATGGCGAGATCGGTCACTAAAGGCTTATATCCGGCGACTAGCGGCTGGCGACGTTCACCGGCCGAGGAGCGTTATCAGACTGAGCACTGGGAAGCTGGGTTTGCAGCGATTGCCAGAGAGAGCCGCGTCTTGACCCACGGAAGCTTCTTCGGAGATTGGCCTGCGTCGAGCCCAAAGCCGAGCTTTATAAGCGGTCTTGTCTTCCCATTGACTCTACGGCGATCTCCGTCACTCTCTTCTCTCTCGCTTGGATTCTCCCGAGCGCTGCAAGCTCTCTTTGCCGGAAAAGTGCACCCACAAAAATTTCATCTCATTAAAGGACATTTTCATAGTAAAAGGGATTATATTTAACTTGGAGTTAACTAATTGTATTTTTTTCAATATATTTTTGTCTTTCCAAAATGCTTTTGTGTGATAAGTTCCTTAAATTAAAAAAGCAAATTTAAATTTAATATTAGTATTATTATTTCATATCAAGAAATACACTTCTTATGGTTTAATATTTATTTTAATAGATGTGACCGCTTCATCAGTTGTATATTATACAAAATAATTTCAAATGCGCGCTCATTTAAATGCCAATATTTGTTTTCTGTGTAAATGAGGCTGCGATCATCCCGCCTGGGGTTCACATCTCGCCCAGAGAACACGCAATTAGCTTTCTAAGCATATTAATCAAGGCGGAAAAAGCACCAAATTCGCGAATTCAGATTAGGAAATGAATTTCCCAGCCACGACACCGAAAATGGCAACAAATATTTATTGTTTTCCAGGCATAATAATATGGTTTACACAGGCAACTAATAACTAATAATAGAGTACCGACCTGGATATTATTTGAATTGCAAATTCTTAAATTGAGCCATGAGTCTCGACCTTGCCCCGCTCTCAATTTGTCACCGGTCTGCTCCCGGGAATTCGGTGACTCAATTAGAATCGATCGAAAACAAGAATGATAAATGCCATTAATCAAGGTAAATTAAAACGGATACCGCTGACATGTCAATTGGGAATCATTTAGCCAGCTACTAAGCTCTAACTAAGCCGTCGCCGGCGACATTCTAAGTGGCTTTGGCATCTATTTTTGCCACGCGATTAGCATTGAAATACTCACTTTGTAGATCGTATTCGCCAAAAGCTTTCCCGCTGATCGAGCGGCTAAGATTAGAGCCTCCCATCAGGCATACGCAATAATTAGGGGGTACAGGAGAAATTGGATAACAAATTCTAGGGTGGTAATATTTCAGTGATATTTGGTTCGGATACCAAGAGATATTTCTGAGTTTTAGGTGTATTAAAATAAGATAGTATGGATTAACCGGAGCGGTCTGAAATCGTTGGTTCATAACATACATAAAGCTCAAATGATATAATAATTCCCTTAATTGTATTAGCAATTATACAAACTGGATGGACTCTTACATCATTTAGGCATTTCTTCAGAATTCTATAAATTTCCTTTAATCAATTCCGACTGTCTGAAGATAGAGAGGGAGAGCTATGACGCCATCGGTGTGTGCACTGGACATTATCATCGATCACAGTTAGCACTGGCTTAATAGACCCCACTTGGGCCCCTTCGATCTGGCATCCCCCTCCATCCCGATCTCAAAGCCCGGGGGGCACTCAACCTGATTAGAATTCCGAGGAGCTGCTGCTGCCGAAAGCCAATTGGCATGCGATCGGTGCAATCCGTTCTACTATCTTGTGACTAATTCGGAACACTTGGCCATGCAGTTCAGGTATGAAGCAACAGGTAACAGGTGCCGGCGGGGGGCCTCAACAGCGAAGTGCGGGAAATACCAGTGGCAATCACCCGAAGAGTTGCTCTTTTTAGGTTCCGGCTCGACAAATGAGGCAATCTGTCCTCAGCCAGAGCCATTCGCCATATAGCCATAAAATAGTGTTCTTTCCGATAGTATTTGATAGTACTTACCTATAAAATCTGAGATACCTAGAGGTAATACAAGTTATACAACCAGTCCAGCCAGCTTCTTACCAGTATTAAGTAAAAAGAAATGCTATGATATAACTATGATTGACTGGGAATTATTTTTCATTATACAAGGTATATTAATACTCAATCTGTATTTAAAACAAACTTGAATTTATATAACAAAGAACATTATATTTCAATTAAATGTCATGAGCTCCATTAAGTTCAAATTTAATCACTTGATTTATTTTCTCGGCGAAAGCACGCTCCCTTTTTAATTCAGTAAAATTAATTTCAATTTATGCAAATGAGGAAGGTAAGATATCCAGCCTTAAATCACATCGAAACATAAAAACATGAAATTTATTGCGGAAATTCCGGTGGGTAAAATGTGTACTGATTGCATTTAGGATTTAAGTCGCCATGTGTGCTAAGTAAGTGCCCTCAAGGCGGATGACACATCCATGTGATATGTGACATTCTAAGCCAATAATAGGTGCTGCTTGATCCAAGGAACGTAGGAGGCGACTCTGGTATAAACGCCTGGGAAATTGGGTCGAGCACACTCATAGCCGAAGGAAACCAGGCCCAGCAAGTAGAACCTGTAGCCATTGCTCTCCAGCTGAGGGAAATGTGATAAAGAAGGAAGTTAGTCAGTAAAAGTTATATACAAAAAATTAAGGATATAGTGTATAATAATATAGTATATGATATTTTTAAGAACATTAACGCGATGATCTTCATATGAATAATAATGAACGTTAACTTTTTTAATATTAAACTGATTTAATGGAACCCCAAACAATATTTCTTGGGTTGAAAATGATTTAAAAAGTTAACGATATAAATGCAATAGTTTTCTGTCTGCTAGAATATGGGTTAAGGAATGTAGGTAATAACCAAAAATTCTCTCGTCTGCTAGTCATCTGAGATTTTCTCAAGTTAACGAAAACATATTTCTGCGTCACCGACAAGGCCAATTAGCGGGGCGGAACACACCAAACCACCTTGGAGACCAAGAGTTGGCCAAAAACTGGTTAAAAACTCAACGTGACTCACGCCGCAAGAGGGGAACACTCGTGTAACTGACCTGGGGCATCATGAGCGGTCCACCGGAATCCCCTTGACAAGCGTCCACGCTGGAGCTGCCCGCACACATTACCTGTAAGAGATTAACGAGTTACCGTCGATTACATTAGGCTCGGCTTCGTCGGGGATTCCCCTTCGCTCAGGCTCACCTTGTCGCTGAACTGGACGAACTGGAAGACGGACCTGTAGCTCTGCTCGCAGCTGTGGCGGGAGACGATGGGCACCTGGGCATCGCGCAGCACCTGCGATGTGGGCCCTTGGTGCTTCACGGCTCCCCAGCCGGCCACGAAGGGATTCATGCCCACGAAGTCCTGCTGCAGGAACTTGGCCGCCTCGGGCAGGCAAATGGGCGCAATGTTAGCTGGAGAGAATAAATGACTGATAATAAATGAATTAAATTAATAATAGTTCACTTACCTGGCAAGGATGAGCTTAACCCGTTAAGTTCAATCAGCGCTATATCATTCGATATGGAGTTCAAGTCAAAGCGCTCGTGGACCACAGTTCTTCGGATGCGGAAATCCATTGCCCCCGGCTCCACAGGCTTGGAGAGATCCTGGGCTCCCAATCGCACCAGAGTCAACATGGGATTGATGCAGTGCGCCGAGGTTACCACGTAGTGCGTGTGGATCAAACTGCCACCGCAAAGGAACTTCACAGCGTTCCTGTTGGCCTCCTCGAAGTAACCCAAGGCTGCTATCCAGGGATAGGCTCCTGGGAAGGATTTAGTGTGAAGTATTTAAAAATAATTCCCCAATAAATTTTAAAAACTCCCTGGGAAGGAATCACTTACCCTTCCGGGCTTCCAGTCCACCCACAACTCGGTTTGAGGTAGCACTACTCACACCACAAACACGTGGCAACTGTGGCGGCACCTGTGCTGGTGGAGGAGGATTAAAACTCGGGCTCACCACCGGTTGGACCTGGTTAAGAGGCGGCGTCGGCTGGAATACCATTGGAGTGGCTGTGGAGCCGCCACTTAGTGGCGAGAAGTGAAAGAACCCAAAGGGTGCTGTCGTGGTTGGCACAAGATCCTTCCGGCTTCTGGCATTGCCACTGCGATCCGAGGCACAGCACACCTGGATATATAGAGGGTAAAACCTAGCTTATTTAATATAAACTTACAAGAAAGTGTTTAATTCAATCTAAGCAACTTTCCAGAATTTTATAAAGAATAATATAAAAAGTACTTTTGTTCTATTCTAGGAAAATAAATGTTGCTTAACAAGGAAGCTAAACGTTGGTAAATCTTAAATAAATTATATTAGAAGTACTAGAACCTTGAAATAGATTGATATTTTGTGGCATCCAAATAATAGCGATTGTCTGAAAATTCTAAACAATTTTCTGAGTTTAAATAAAAATATTTATACCTGCCTAAAAATGTCCACTTCATGTGTATATTTAAATTGATTTTAACGAATTTAATTTAATTATAAACTGCAAAAAAAGTGGCAAAAGCTTTGCCTCATTAAACTCTTTAAAATGTATGACAAGAAAATATTTATACATAAATTTATATAAAAAGGATTTAATTGAATAATCAGCTTAAATTCCAGAAAGAGAATCCAAACAGATTAATGGAAATACCCTATTATAAATAATAATAATTTCCCAATTAGAAAATAATTAAAAATATCATAAAGGAGTCTGCATTTTGGGAGCATTTCTGATCAAAATATTTCAATCATAGATTACCATGAACGTGGAGCCATCGAATCCGCATATGGACTGGCCGATGAAGGTGCTAAACTCGCTGCTCTGGCCCTGATACTCCTCCATGAGCGGGACACAGGAGGTCAGGGGCAGGCAGCTGCCTGGCCGGGATCGGCCGTCGTAGCAGGACTGAGCTGTGGAAAGAGCAGAGAGCAGGACGTGGTGACTGGGAGAGGGCGTGGCAGGAGGGAATTCTCTTCTTTTGTAATTTAGTTGGCCAATTCGGTTTGCTTTACATCAATTTTGTGATCGTTTTTATTTGGACTAATTTTCGGGTGTAAATGGAGACTTTTAGTCGTGGGGAAAGGTGTGCGTAGTGTGTAATGTGTGTGTGGTGTGGTAAGTATTTTGTGGGTGGTGGCTAGGTGGTTATCTTAGTAGAGTATCCGACGCCTTCGGCGGCGGCGCCGCCTACGCCCGGCATTCAGAGGCATGAACACCATTATATCCGAACCGATCTGAGGGCCTGCCGGGGGTGCGGAGACCAGGGGCGAGTTCTGCTGGCGCGGATCGATGCAGGGACAGTTGGGCAGTGGCCGGGCTCCGCCGGGCAGGCAAACCAGCGGCAGGGATGGACACGTGGGCACCGGCACCGGGAGAGTAGTGCCAGCCGTGCTGACAGTGGTCACTGCCGTTGTCGTGGAGGAGGTGGTGGTACTACTCGTGGTAACCAGTGGTGGCGTCACCGACGGCGTCTGGGGATTGGGCGGCGTTGGCTGGAACGTGGGGATCGCTGCAGGTGTGGACGGAAGAGCGGGTTGGAGCGGTATTAGTGGACCAGTTGGCGGAGGCTGTGGCAGTGGCGGGAACTGCGGAGGGAATTGCGGTGGGAACTGCGGTGGGAACTGCGGTGGGAACTGCGGTGGGATCTGCTGTGGCGGCTGCGGCGGGGGCAGCGCATAGATGGGATAGTAACCTGGCGGGTACTGGGGACACCAGCCCTTGATGCTGGCCAGGTAGGAGAGAAACGGCCAGAAGTACACCTTCACACAGAACTCGTCCAGCAGCACCATTGCAACTCGGTGTCCAAATCCGTAACTCCGTATCCAAATCCGTTAATCCGTAAATCCGTGCTTGCCGCTCGGCCACAGAGTGGCAACTGTCCCGCAACTCTCGCTTTTTCGGCCAATTGCAGCCTGGCCAAGTGGAGCATGGCAGTTCGTAATGATTTTAATTCAATTGTATTTTTAGTGGAACACAATTATCCAGAGAATCGTGTGGAATAACATAGTTCAGGGGCGGTTGAACGGTTATGGAGGGTCCAAAGTTAGCACTCTATCTAACGCAGGTTCTCTTAAACATGTAGCATTAATAAATATACACTCTTATATAATAATGATTGTGAATGAATTAAGCATGTGAAATAGTTTCAGCTAACATGGCGGAGAATACAGAAAATGAGGCTAGGTAAATGTTGCTAGCAACATATTGAGGAACACTCATAGGTGCTGTCAACATGTCGATGTTGCACTGGTTTAGCAGAAGCTCCGAGTTTTTTGTTTATTAACTCCCATGTTTATCATACTATTGTATTCAAATTTTGAGGAGAAATCACACGCACCAGGCTAATTATTATAAACATATTTACTTTCTACAGAAATTTTCAGAATGTTTTTTATGATTTATGATGTATTTCATTAAAATGATTATACAATTATACAATTGCGAAAATATTTATACATTAATTGTCATCGCAATTTCCTTAACACCTACACTATCATCAAAAATAAATGCCGATCTTTAAAATTGTATGGGCCATTAATCGCACATAGAGACATTACTTCTATATCTCTATGGAAGCCCTAATAATCATGCGGGAAATGCACATTCTGTAAATTGATTCGCTGCACCATTATTCACCCGCGTTAATTGCAAGTCCACCGACGGATTCACACCGAAATGCATCGTTAATTCTGGGGAAATTAAAATAACTGGGCCAGTGGCGCTTGACATCCGATAAAAATCGTTTGTTCAAATCATTTGCCATACTCGGTGCTGGATGATGAACAGGTGCTACCAGCTGTAAGCTATGTGTGGGGATTTGTTTATTTATGTTGACACATTAAATGGAATGACACAGACGATGAACTGACGCGATCACATAACTCAAACAGATCTATAGGCACGATCTGGTGGTATTTTTAAAGCAGTGACGAATGGGCGAGGAGGATTGTAAAAACTTACAGTTGACAGGGAAGGGAATAGAGATCACCCAGAGAATTATGAGGGTCTGAAGAACTTTTCGGGAGCCATAGAGCGCACACATTCTGATCCTCTGAACTACGCCGACCAACTGAACCCGTGGGCCACTGAACCACCGGAACTTAAGCAACAGCGGATTCCATTAGGGGGTGTCATCATGAGTCAATGATTTAATTGTGTCAATTTTCGAAATGCAATTAAATTTAATTTGTGGCCAATGGCTAGCTGCTTTTTTGGGGGGTGAACTTGAAAAGTTGAAGGATGGGAAAAGCACAAAGTTCCCCCTCCCCTTTAGATAATACCAGTTTTGGGCTACATTTTTAGATGCGCTTATTTATTGTTGCTGTTGTTGTTGTTGGGAAAACGAAAATTCCATTAAATCTAAATGCCGACTACGACTACCTTGATAACGTGCTGTATATAGGTATATATGGATAGTATATATGGGTATTGTGCATATGTGTGTGTGTGTGTGGTGTGCTAGACATCATCCCAGCTGGGGCTTCGTCCTTCCTTACTCGCGATGCTTGCAGTCAAGGAAGAGCTGCGCCTGCGACTGCACAAAGTGAAAGATTTCGAGTAGCATCTCGTTGGAGGTGCGGCAGTTGCCATGAACGGGCTCGAAGAAGGATGCCGCAGGACCGCCATTAGCTCCGCCCACCGATCGTTTGCCCCAGTCCGGCGAGAATGTCAACTAAGGATTGGGAACCATTAATTAGGCAGACAAATGAAGGGTTATAGCCACTCACCTGGCACTCCACGCAGGCCAGCAGCATTAGGACCAGCACAGCTGCAATGAGGACTTCGCTCTTGGGATTCATGCTGAGTTCATCTGATGCTCTCAATCACTGTCCAGGCTGCTTTTATACCCCTTCAGCCAGCTCGTAGGCAGCCCAGCTGTCAATTAATTAGCGGGGCACTTGCCAGGATTCACCAAGTAATTACTCCTGCCTCGATTCCAGGACCAATTGCACTCCTCAGCCGTCATAGACAATAAAACAGGCGTCTATGTGGAAGCGTTTGTGATTCTCCGTGTGTTTTTATTAGAATAGCGCATATGTTTCATATTTTAAATATATTCATATATTTTATTTAGATACCATTAAATAAGTTCGTTAAATTAAGCAGTGTGTATAAAATGGAGTTAAACGAGATTACGACTCAAGCAAGAACACAGTTTGCAAATACATTGTGGCGAACACAGAATCAAACAATTATTATCCTTAAAAGAGCTGAGCTGAGCTGTGTTTTGTGCGCCTTGCAGCATAAAAGGTGAGTGGGACAAGAGGAATACACGGAACTTGTTTAGCTTTCTACGCGCGCGAGAACGAGGCACTCAATATTTTTTTCTTTGTTTTTGTTACAACAAAATCGGATTGTAAGCAGTTTTTAGTTTATAATATGTATACGTATATATTAGTAGTAAATAACAATACAAATTACAATAACACATTATTACGTTTTGGCTTAATCGAAACAAACGTTCTGGGGGTCAGTTATTGCCAGTTATCATATATAAAAAACAAATGGCCAGCGGCCGCGGGCCACGCACAATTGGTAATATAGTAATCATAGAAAACATTCGTCCTTAATTGTTGTCGTTGATCAACAAATAATATTACAAAAATATATGTAGAAATATATATATTATATTACGTGTGTGTGTGTTCAATGTTATCATCCGTGTATGCGTGTGAATCTGTTGTATATATATCTAACTATAGATGCGGGCGTGTTTCTTTTACTTTCTTCTTAGTATTTGTGTTTTGAGTTTTCAGTTTTTGAGTTTCTTCGTTAGCTATTTGAAATTGGCGAAGCTTATTCGATTCTTTCGTTGAATGCTGCATGCACCTGGCTCCTGGGGCAGCAGGTAGAAATGCAATTCGTTTGGGCTCGTTTTTTTGTAGCACGGTTACTGGTTTCGGTTACTGGTTACTGTTTACTGATTTCTAGTTACGGGTTGGTTTATCGTCTTCTCAACGGAATTCAAAGCTCAGTCGACGCGTGTTTCAAAAATTTGGTGTTATACTCGTTAAATGGTGTTGGCTCCTGCCAGGAGATTCTTACATCATGCAGCACTTCTTCTTGCCCTTCTTCTTGTAGTGCTGCTCGATGAACGGACGCTCGGCGATCTGGAACTTGCGCACGATCCGCACCAGCTCGTGGAAGGCCTGATCGACGTTCACCCGCAGCTTGGCACTGCACTCGATATAGGGCATTATGAGGCTGCGACTGGTGTTTTGCGCCTCCTCCAGCGACACCTGCCGCTGGTGCTCCAGATCGCACTTGTTGCCCACCATCAGCATGGGGAACTCGTCGCGGTCCTTGACGCGCAATATCTGACGCTGGAACTTGGGGATCTCATCGAAGCTGGAATGATCGTTGAGCGAGAAGACGAGCAGGAAGCCCTCCCCGGAGCGCATGTACTGCTCCCGCATGGCACTGAACTCCTCCTGCCCGGCCGTGTCCAGAACTGGCAAGAGAGAATGACAAATTAGAGGATTCCAAGCTAAGATCGCTGGATAACTCACTGTCCAACTTCGCTGGCACATCGTCGATAACGCATTGCTTCGTGTACGAGTCCTCGATGGTGGGATCGTAATCTGTGACGAAGTAGCTCTGTAAGATTAAGACCGAGAATATTTATCACTTAGCGTCTTCTGAGTTTGTTTACACACGTCAAAGACGACGCCACTTTATCATCAGCCGTCGCCCCGCCGTGCTCTATATGTTTTGGTGGAAAATCTACGGCGTATCTTTGGATACAAAACGAAAGAAAGATGTGCGGGTGACGCAAAGCCTAAAAATAAATGGAATGAATGGTCGTGACCATGGCACAGCACAAACCACACCAAATCGATCGGACTAGACGGAGGCACACCCAAAAGCCACAACTCCGCGACGCTTGACCGTACGTAGCATCCATCCAATCCCCAAATGGGGATACATACGGGGGCGCTGCACAGTGGTCGGCATTGTATGGGAAGAGCGGCCAAAAATACTTTCAATTAAGGTAGAGGCTTGCATCCTCGCATATATTTTCTTATGATTATTATAAAAGAAACGTCCAACTGTAGCTACATATCTTGTCCAAAAAAGTAAACCGCAGATAAACTTTTGGTAAAAGCAAATCGGGTTTTAGGCGTCTGTTATTTATCTGATCGAGAATGAATGCCAGTTAAGCTAATTGTGATGCAAGTTTTGTCGAGGCGAAATGTTAATGTTAACTTGAAATTTCTCAGTAAATATTTATCTATCCGCAAAATGTTAACGTTAAGACAAGAATCTTAACTCAACAGGTCACTGGCAACTAGTTTTTATTGTCTCCTCTCGTTTTTCGTAGTGCGTACGAATGGGATATAACGAAAATTAGTTTCCAGTTTGTTTTAATGATCGTTGAAGATAGTTTTTGATAGTTTTGATGAATTTCAGGTTTTTTATTTTTTTTTTTTTCGGCCTTTGAAGTGGAACACTGTGCGTTGCCACCCAGTGTACCGCGTTGCCACCGCCTTTTTATTGGTTGGCAACGCAATACGTCCTCTGCGGATCGCGTCATTTGTGAAGGACAATTTCCCCGATCGCGTCACTTGCGGAGGACATGACGAGAATTGCGTCATGTCGTCACTCATAAAAATTTGAGTTTAATCTAGTTGAAAAGCTGGTTTACCAGCGTTGTTGACTGTTGCTTGCTCGCTCGCTCGCTTGTTGCTTTGCCTGGCTTTGCTTTGTAGTTGCTGCCTTTGCCGAATCAAGGCCTTACCTGAATAAATTGTATCGTTATTGCCGATTTTCCCACGCCGCCGCCACCGACGACCACCAGCTTGTACGTTTGCATCTGCATTTCCGCGTTATTTTCGACCAGTTGGCCAGCTAAATTCTTTTATTTTCCTCGACTGCCAGTGTGGCCGCGCCCACAACAATGAAAATACCTAAGAATTCCTTAAGATCCAATTATAAACTGTCATAAAGAAGGTGGCAAATATGGGAAATTGAAGCACATCAACTGGTATAAGTTTCATAAACAGGTGGATAGCGTAGATAAACAAAGATTGGGAACTTGGCTGAAAATCGTAATCAAGGAAAAAGGAATCAAAATTGTATTAGATACTAAAAAATTAGTTTCAACAAAAAGCTTTATAAGTCCTGTGTTATTAAGTATTTTTTAATTATTGTTGGTATTATTGGCATTACAATTATTTTTTTAATAGAGTCGCATAGTTAGTGTCGAATAGGAACTTTGGGAAATGGAACACGGAGGGGGTTTTTATAAATATAATATATATAATAAATAAATATAATAATAATAATAATAATAATAATAATAAAAATATAATAAATAAATATAATAATAATAATAATAATATATGTGTAGATATTAAAAAAAAAGATAATTTATAAAGGATGGGAGAATTGGTGTCAAAAGATATGATTGAACAGGATGTTTATTTAAATTGCGTACATATATAAACAGCTTTATTGTTATATTAACTACTTTATGAACTTAATATTATAAATTAATGTGATATTTTTGATATAAATATATATGCTTAATATTAAGCATTAGTATATAACAGATACATATATATATTGACAGTTATTAAATTCATAGTACTATGAAATTTAATAATTGTAAAATACATACAATATAAAAAAATATACATGTATAATATAAGTCAACATATGTATAAGAATAATACATATAAATATAATTATAAAAATAAGCAAAGTTGCCCTTCTTGAGACACCCTGTTCAATCCCAGAGTTGAAATAAAGTTTGTTTTCTTAGCATACTTTTCGTACTTCGCACGCTCTCTTGTACGCATGCAGATGCAGCCGATTGCGATTGAACAGGGTGCTTATTTTATAATTATTTATATGTTTTATTTATATTAATTATTTCTATATATATTGATTTATATATTCATGTGTATATTTTTTTATATTTTATGTATTACACAAATATTAAATTTCATAGTATTATGTATTTAATAACTGTCAATATATATATGTATTTGAAACATATTTATATATTATATTTTGACTGTTTAATATGAAAATAAAATTTAGTTAAATGATTTTGTGATAATAAAATTTTATTTTTTTTATGTTCGCTTAAAACTAGCAATTGCATCGAGATCCCCGTGTATTAATTGTTCTAATAAGTAGCAAAATAACAAAATTAAAACTTTATTGTAATGTCGGCGATTTTAACTTATGTGTATTAGGAAAACTATTTTCAAAATATTGGTAACCGCAACAATTAATAAAGAAAATTGTATATTCTTATTATAATTTTATTTATATAAATATATATATATTTATATTTTATATCTTATATAAATAGTTCTATAGGTAATATAATATTAATTTAAAATATTAAGTTTATAAAATATTTAATATATATGTACATACATCAATTAAGCTGCTTATACATATATAGAAATAAATGATAAAGTAGAGTTTTCTCTTGAACAGCTAAACGGATTTTGATGAAATATACACCATAATGCAAGGAGTTTCGATTTCATTCCTAATTTATAGAATTGCTTAAATTGGAGCTGTTTAATTTGTACAATTGCTAAAAAGGTCAATTGAAATATATATTATGGCGGAAGATTAATCGGTATGGCGCTCATATCGATATTGAACCAATGGAACCAGAAAATACCAAAGTGCATTTTTTGGCGCCCACCCCACGGTCATACTGCGAACCCCACGCTTAATTTTCGCTAAAGATTGTTTGGCTTTGTAAATTCGCAAATTACTTTAAAAATGCCGGAAGATTGTGAGATCGCAGTGGACGACAAGCGCAACAACTTGCCGTGGATCGAGAAGTACCGCCCGGTGAAGTTCAAGGAGATTGTGGGCAACGAGGACACCGTGGCGCGTCTCTCCGTGTTCGCCACTCAGGGAAATGCACCCAACATAATTATAGCGGTGAGTAGGAAGAACTCTTGCTAAATGGCCACAGTTTAATGTTTCGCTTCCCCAAGGGTCCGCCGGGCGTGGGCAAGACCACCACCATCCAGTGCCTGGCGCGCATCCTGCTGGGAGACAGCTACAAGGAGGCGGTCCTCGAGCTAAATGCTTCGAATGAACGAGGCATCGATGTGGTGCGCAACAAGATCAAGATGTTTGCCCAGCAGAAGGTAACGCTGCCACGCGGCCGCCACAAGATCGTGATCCTGGACGAGGCCGACAGCATGACCGAGGGAGCCCAGCAGGCACTGCGCCGTACCATGGAGATATATAGCAACACCACGCGCTTCGCCCTCGCCTGCAACACCAGCGAGAAGATCATCGAACCGATCCAGTCCCGCTGCGCCATGCTGCGCTTCACCAAGCTCTCCGACGCCCAGGTCCTGGCCAAGCTAATCGAAGTGGCCAAGTGGGAGAAGCTCAACTACACGGAGGACGGATTGGAGGCCATTGTCTTCACTGCCCAGGGCGACATGCGTCAGGGACTGAACAACCTACAGTCGACCGCCCAGGGATACGGCGACATCACAATGGACAACGTGTTCAAGGTCTGCGACGAGCCGCATCCAAAGCTCCTGGAGGATATGATCCAACACTGCGCCTCCAACGACATCCACAAGGCGTACAAAATCCTGGCCAAACTCTGGAAGCTCGGCTACTCGCCCGAGGACATCATTGGCAACATCTTCCGCGTCTGCAAGCGCATCAACATCGACGAACACCTGAAGCTAGACTTTATCCGAGAGATCGGCATTACCCACATGAAGATCGTCGATGGCATTAATTCGTTGCTCCAGCTCACCGCCCTGCTGGCTAAGCTATGCAATGCCGCTGAGAAGCACTAAACTGTTTGATTAAATACTATGTTTAAGAGGAAAGACGCTTATAGATTTAAGGTCATTTTGGTGAATAAATCCACACATTCCGAGGAATGAAGTTGAATGTGATTTCTTTTAATGGAGAACTATGAATGGGGATATATGTATATACATTTTCTCTGGCGCTTTGAATAAATTAAAAAAAGGGCGCCTTTATTGCTATATTTATCGGTAACAGTCCAATTATAACTTCTGATACTCGGGGCTTTCTGTTAATCCATGTTATTTTAATTCTCTCATTCCTAATTTCATATAATTTTTGTTTTTTATATTTATAATTTGTTGATTATTATCTCAATATCTCATAATTTCCTCTTTTTTTATTTAAATAATTTTTGATGATCTTTGATCTTTATAATTGACATTATCTCACCTATTTTTATTTCAATTTATTATTATTAAATGTATAACTTATAGAACCTCTGCTAAGGAGTATAACTCTAATAAGGCTTAAAACTTTAATCACGATTGAGAAAGCAGTGCAACGGTTTTAAGCCCCGGTGAAAATTGAGAAAGCAGTTCAAGCCTTTGAACCTTATTTAAGTTCTCATTCTTAGCAGAAGTTCTCAACCATCGATATAATCATATATATTATCATCGATATCATTATCGATATTATCATCGATATTGCCATCGATACCACTGTCGATATAAGCATCGATGTTTTTCCAGCTCTAGCTCACAACTGCTTAAAAGTGAATATGGCGAGTCTTGGGGGCCAACACGAAAATATTTCGAATAATCCAGAAGGTACGCATTAAAAACAGGCCCGCTGAGTGCAAAATTGAAGGACAAGGCCCGGCGCTGGGGCAGCGCGTCAAGAACGGCAGGGAATTTCGCGTTTTCGGGGCATTTGGCACGGTCAAAAAGTGCTGGTCGACTGCGCAGCAAACGACGGCAGCACTCACACCACGGCCAAAGCAAACGGAGTGAAGAAAACGAGACAAAAAAAGGGAAAAAGCAAGAGAAGAAGCCAGAAGAAGTGTCTGCCCCCGTCGAAATGGGCGAAGATTCGCTGCCGTGTGTTTTGGGCTCCCCCAATTCGTCGTCCGGAGTTTTGAGTTTATAAATAAGTTCGTGTCTCCAGTTCGCAGCAGCAGCAGAGCGAGAGGCAAACATTTTTCCAACGTCTCTCGCTTCGTCATCGCAGCTGCTGTTTGTTTGTGTGCGCGTGTATGTGTGTTCGCGTGCGTGAGTGTTTGTGTTTGTCCGTCTGTCCTTTTCGTACGTCCATCCGTGTTTTTGGTGTTCTCCTTTAACCGCTGCTTCTTCTGGCTGAACGAACGGCAATTGATTTTCCCCCAAGTTCCTGCGTGAAAACTCCGGAAAAGCACACTACTCACCTGCCGCCTCCCCTCCGTTTACTTACAGTGGAAAACACATCCAAGCGACCGGAGAGCCGCGAGGGCAGCGCCGAGCGAAAAGGTAAGTACGCCTGAAGGCCTCTTCCACTGGGATTATCGCGATTCGCGAGTTATATAAACAGTAAAATCAGCACTATCGCACACATTCACTTTGCTAATATATGTATATGTGTGTGCATATGTATATCTGCGCTCCAACCAACTCCAGCCCACGCACTCGCACCTGCCAAGTCGGCGGTAAAGAGCACGACGACGGGCTGCGGCGCCGGCGCAACCTTGCATTGGTTCGCCCAGGTGGGCAGCGGCACCGAAGAAGACACTCAAGGTAGATGACATTCCGGAGCCACGCCCCATCCCCCGTCTTGGTTTCCGTCCCATCCGCCAGTTCTGCATACCTGCCGCATGATCTCACTAAACACAAAAGCGAACTTTGGGCCTGTATGTGGGTCTCCTTATCGCGGACTTAACCCCGAAGGCCCATGATATATATAGTCTGGGACAAGCCGGGAAATGTAGTCTCTGGAAGTCGTTTTGACGATGAATCCTTTGATGTTACTTACTTGACTTACTTCCTACCTTATGCTCATTTGTTCTAAACTAATTTTTGAAGAAAATAGGAGAAATACAATTCTCTTTGAAGCCACAATAAGTAGTTAACATAAAACTCCTGAAAATACTATGATTCTTAAGTGCAAAGCTCCTTAGATATGTGGTTTATATTCTTAGTTTAAAAATAGTAAAAAGAAAGTTTTAATATACATACATATTTAATATGTATATATATGTACATACCTTTCTTTTTGGCTTTCTAATATCCCTAGAAATATAGAAATTTGATTTCATATTAGTTATCTATTTATTTTACTTATCAGCTAAGGAAAAGTTCCAGAATCGCAAACGATTTTTGCAAATTACTCGCCATTTATTTTTTAGAAAATGATTTTTTTTTTTTACATTATATAGATTTTTTAAAAGCCGACTTGTCGACTTGTATATTCCTTTCCCCATAGAATTTTACCATATACAGATTCGGAATAGCTAACTTTTTTGTCGAAGCCAAAGTCAATGTGCTCTACAATGAATGGTATCTCTTTGATTTATAGTAGTTTATGTTGTAAAATCAAAATCACATTCAGCGTTTGACGGCGACCTTGGCCGCTGATAATTTTCCATTTGCTTGGAACATTTTCACACATTCTCTCTGCAAATAAATGACAAGATTGACTTGCAGCAGTTGTTCCTTTGTAGTCAGTCGTCGGCCAGTCTCTCACTTACGTCATGGAATTCCAAAAATATCTTGGCCGATAACGCCGATAAGGCCCAGTTCGATTATGCAGACATTTTCCGCCAGCCCACCGCATGTTGTTTAATACTAATATTGTTATTATTTATTATTGTTTTCCTTGTGCACCGCTCCGCTCTCGCATATTTTCCCTGCTCGCCTCAATGTCATTTCAATAGAATGAAAAAGAAAAATGTGCGCCTGCATTTGCTTTCTATTTGTTCGCTTTATTTTGCGAAATGAGAGGGCGTTAGTGTCCGTGTAGTTGTGCCATTTGTTATTGTTGTTCGCTCGTGCCACACACTCGTAGTTTTGTCAATTGACCCACAAAATGTGAGCGTACATCGTCGGTGACGTCAGCAGAGCGAGCTCTCTTGCTAAATAACTCGCCGGCAAAAGGCCGAAAATGTGGCATAGAAGCAGATTTTATATTGATTTTTTCGGGCCACAGGTAGAGCTTCCAGAGTGAATAATTCCCACTTTTATTTGCCTGCGAACGTAACACTGTTTATTATCGAGTTAACCCCTTTGTATCTAATATCTGCTAACTGCGCGTTTCTTTTTGTAGCGTCCAAAGACCGCGAGGAGAAGCTGAAATATGCACGCGACCGACAGAACGAGGAGCGGCAGCGGAAGATCGAGGAGCTGCGCGCCCAGGCGGAGGCCGCCCAGCGTTACCGCGAACAGAAGGAGGAGGAGCGGCGGCGGCGCATCGAGGAGATACGAGTACGCGACACAGAGAAGCGCCACCAGGTGGAGGAGCGCAAGAAGGCCATCTTCGAGGCCGAGAAGGAGCGTCGCGAGTACATTCTCAAAAAGAATCAGGTAAGCTCTTGAGACACCATCCGCTTAAAGCCATTTCTCATGTGTAAAATCCTTTTGCAGGAACGCGATTCCCGAATAGAAGTTAAGAAGCGGGATAGGAACTCCATTGGCTTTGCTTTTGGCTCCTCAACTCCTCGTCTGCTGGATGTGCCCGCGGATTATGGCCTGGTATCGCCCAGCGCCTTTTGGGGTCAGCGGAGGTGAGACCCCCATACAAATATGATCCTATCGTGACCAGCACACAGCTAAAGCCACACATTTTAGCTATTAGCCATTCATGGCTATATAAACTATTATTTTTGGACCGATTTTATCTGTGCTTTGGTGTTGCACATGACTCATTATCGCTTTACGTCGGGTGACATGCTAGAATTGAGTACCTAATTGATATGAATTGTATTTTGTTTTCAATCAGCATATGGGTTGAAAGGTAGAATTAAATGAAGTCAGTTTTGGAACAGATATTAAGGTTTTAATTAATTATAACAAATGTATTTAAATTTCGTAATTATTTCGGACATATATATTTCTTTGTTAAAACAGTTACAAATTTATTGATAATTTAGGAGGCTTTTTTTAGCAGTTCATTTATTGTCAAAATAACGATATATTAAGCATAAATTTGTGAACTTATATGCTTTGTGTTGTCTATAACATAAATACCTATTTAGTAGATCAATTATAAGCGTTAATATTAATTATTCCCCGCAGATCAACATCAATATCGAACGTAGCGGGCGCCTCGCTCTCACGTCGAAGTTCAGAGCGTGAACTTGCCGACAGTGGTGCTAAGAAGCGTGCCTCCTCCTCCACGGACAGACACGACGGTGAGTACCCAATGCCCCTGGCCTGCACTTAGATTACTCCCACACACACACACACACACACACAAGACACAACAGAGACACCACACACTGACACACACACATAATGAGATTAAATTTTACTTTGCAGTTATCGTTATCGTTACCTTAGACACTCGTAATTGACCAGTTATCGTTTACATGTGCCCCACAATTGTGAGACCCTTATAACCATACTCTCTACTGAGTTATCTCCCACCGTGTACATGTGAATTACTATTATTGTATAGATATAACCCTATATACCTACCACCCACTCCACTCAACAGACTTCTCACACGGCACACAATCGATCACTTTGATATTTTTTTATTCCCTTAACCTTTTCTGTTCCGTTTTCGAATATATACTTGATTTGCACGCAAAGCAACACCTCTGTAACGTTCACTTCTCTCTACCCCTCTCTGAATCGAAACAATCAAATACCGCGCATTCTCACACAGATCACCGACGCAAGTCCTCGTCCATGTACGAGGTGTTCAATTGGGGCTACTCCAATGATGAGCCGCCCAAGCGCTTCTCGCTCTCCATCGCCGGCAGCGAGATAAATATCGATGGGCCGGCTAATACGCCCAGTTCCTCCTCCAACAAAGCAGCAATTGCGCACAGACCCAATCCGACAGCTACAGCTACAAATATCACACCAATAGCCACAAGCACCACAGGCGCAGGCCACAACAACAACAGCTATAACCATAACTCGTATCGTAAGGGTGAGGGTTCTACTTCTACTCCTATGCTCAGCTCTTACTCGCTCGTTCCTGTTCTTAACTCAAGTCGTTCTGACCCCGTTTTCTTTGTTTTGCCGTAACTCCTAACCCTGTAACCGTAACCCACGCCCGCCGTAAGCTCTTAACTCGTTGTCTCTACCCTCCTAACCCCCAGCCAAGAGGCATGTCTTGCGCCCCCCGTTTTTGCATGAACTCTTACCCCAAGACCTCCAGTTTGTACAGATTCCTTTAAGAACTCCTTTATGAAGCTAACTCTTTGGAAAGCAGCATCGGCCGTCTATAAAGAGTCCAATGTAGTTCCCGAAATAAGCATGGTTGTTTTATACTGAAAGTGCTTGCACTGGATTGAGACATTGATAGTGTGTTAAAGAAAGAACTTTAAGATTTACATTGATAAACAAATACCTTACCATTGCTCCTAGAATATAGCTAGGAAAAGCTAAGAATAATATTATATAAGTCGATCTTTCCTCGCATCAATCACAATCCTTCCGTGTAAACACGTTCAGTTTGTTTTTTGAGCTATTTTTGCTTTTGGTTCCTCTCGTTCCTAGTCTCGTAAGTTGTTTATCATTTCTTTAGGCCGAAGAATGGCAAGAGAATCATCTCGGCACTGCATCTGAAAATCCAAAAAAATTACCAAAATCCCAAAAAGAAACATGTAAAAAGCAAATAGAATACCAAACAACCCAAACCGAATATTGCAGAAGATAGCCTTGACACATCACCCATGGTGTTCCGAAGCGTTTACCGCAGGAAAACGGACCTCATGCCGACAATACCCAGCCCCCGAGACGGGCATTACTACGGGTCGCGCAGCTCCCTGAGCACCACGCCGGCCAGAACCCCAGGTAAGACCCACCCAGCCGATCCTCCATCCCATCCACCACAGACACACACACACATCGCTCTCCAAGAGCAATCAGAATCAGCTTCATCGTCCAGCTACCATGCATCATCATCATCAGCTCCTCCCTCTTCATGCGACATCCATCTGTCCATTCAATTAGTAGAGTTTTCTTTTGGTTTAGCCCATTTCCGGACCAAGAGTTTTGCCCCTTCCTTGAGTCAAGCCCCTGAATCTGCATCCGTCGATCCCCGGGGTTCGCTGCTTTGGGCAGAGAGAAAGTGAGAAAAAGAAGGAGCACACTTTTCTCTCGAAGCACCCTCAACACACACACTTTGTTCCCTGCACAAGCCACAACACACACACACTGTAAAAAGCCACTCAAACACACACACCACTTGTAAACACCATTTTGTAGCCCAGTTGTCCACATCTTTTTGTGCCGTCTTGTAAACTTCGGTTGCGATCAAAATGGAGGGTCTACTTGTTTTTGGATAGATAAAAAGAGCATAATCTCTATAGTAAAGAATAATCTCTAGAAGCATATGCACCTTTATTTTGAGCGCAACCGTAAGTAGATATGCTACGTAGCTAGCTAAGGATCGGTCCGCAGCCAGCAAGGCCGGGCTCGCAACGATTCACGCAAAACCAAATTCTCAACCCAATTTCAACTGAACCGCAGGACGGGCCTACTCGATGAATCGCCTGGACCAGCTGGCGCAGCCGATTCGCCGCAACGGAGAGCATGTGCGGGCCATTCTGGAGCGGGAGCGCCGCGAACGGGAGCTGGAGATGCTGGACGAGACCGCCTCGCTGGGGGGCGGCGTCGGGGGGCGAAGAGGCCCGGCCGGCAGTGCCCGATCCCGGCGAGCTGGTAGCGCCGGCAGCGGCACCTCCAGTGCCGCCGGCATCATGTCACGCAGCATGACCCATTTGGCCGGAGGCGGTGGCCAGCAGCGGGAGCGCGGAAAGTACTCGCTGGGCGGCGGTATATCAACCAGCTTCCGGCCGCTGGCTAGCGGTGCCGGCGGGCAGCGGGACACCACCAGTAAGAGCATGACACAGATTAGCAGTTGGTCGGTTTATGGAAGCACAGCACCACAACCCAATTACCACCACAACCTGCACCAACGCCAGTCCACACTCGGCCTGCAAACTGCAGCGACTAAGAAATACCTCCAGTCATCATTTGCCTCAACCTCATCATCCTTCAACGCATCCTTCCGCGCGAACGCGAACTCGACTGGGCGTGGGCGCGGCCGGCAGCAGCAATATGCGATCTCTACTAACCCCCACCGTTTTCTCGATCTCGATCCCAACTCATTGTTGCTCATGAACTCTGCTAGTTTGTTAGTGAATGCAGGTGTGTGCGATTATACAAAAGAAACCCCAATAACAACCATCTCGAACTACCAACAATCACTCCAACACACACCAACACTGCAGTACTCCAAAACACCAACACACTAGCACCTGAACACCACACCACACTCAATCCTCTGCAGATAGCGGATAGCGTACCCATTTCCTCAAGTAGCTAGCGATAGCAACAGCCGACTTGAACTATAACTTTCACCACAACACACACACTCGAAGTCTCCAGAACAACACCATTTAAACACGCCAACATGGGCTTTGGTTCCCCGCAAAAAAACACATACGAAGAACGACCGATTGGCGGTAGTGTCTTAAGTTCATTTGAGCAGCAATTTGTGATCCAATTCTCATCTCATTCGGTTTTCCAAACCATCTAAATGTAGCAAATACCCATTTGAAAGTCCGTCTACAGCCCCTAATCATAGAAACAGTGCGGATTGTGAGTTCCAGAAACCATTAGGACAGAAATGGCTATCTGAACTAATGCTTAATGTTGTCTGACCATTTTCGGTTGAAGATTTAAATATATTAATGAATCGATAATGGTTCTCTGCTAATGATAAATCAAAATGACAACATAAAACGAGGTTTTCAAAGCCAAAACTTCAATAAACTAGGTTTGTAGGTTCTCAAACGCACTGCATTTCATACACATTCCTATAATAGGATCCTTTTGTTGGGGTTTCCTTTGGTCCATATTGTTTGCTGCTCGTTGTTGCCCATCTGTCGGTCGTTTCGTTCGTATGTATCCACTTAGTTACACATTATTTTGTAATCTTTTTATATATAATTATTTTGGTGAATCGGAAGGTTAATTTACCTATTAATTTATTATATATTCATTATGATTTTCATTTATATTTATTATTATATTTTAGATATCACATAACATTATATTCACACAAAACATAAATATGTACTGGGTCTTGTCTCAACCTCTGGTATCAGGCATATGTTATTTTTGGTCCTTGGTTTTACTTAGTGTCTCCTCCTCATTATGTTTGCTCGCTATGTGTAAGGATTGGTACTTCCTTGGTTAACTTGTGTCTACATTTGGCTTTGTGTTATCTCTCCCTCTGTGTAACCCCTGCAATATGAATGGTAAACTCACTCTGGTGACGGTCACAACAAACTCACGTACGCTTTATTTGGTGCTCCACGTTTAGCTCATCCATAATATATTGACACCCCTCAAAGAATTGCCCCTTGACTGCGCGCATCCACCTCCTGTGCTGGCTACTCTAATCCAAGCTCGATTCTCTAGGCTCGCGATCGGGAAATGCCACGCCCGGCGGACACTACAACAACAGCTCACGGCCCGGAAGCGCCATGTCCACATCGACAAACGTGTCCACATCCGGTCTGGTGCCCAGGCGACCGGCAACGGCGCCCCGAAAACCTCGGCCCGCCAGCATCGCCGGTACTGGCATGTCTCTGGAGGGTGAGTCTAGGCTTCTAGAGGATTAACTGTGAGACTTGAGAATGTAATCATGTTTAGCCCTTGCAGAGATCAACAAACTGAAGAAGGATCAGCAAAAGCCGCCCGTTAAAACGACAGCCGCCTCGCCATCCGCACAAACGACCCCGAAACGATCTTCGAACCTAATGTCCACCTCCATGATCGTGACCTCCAGCTCAACGCGACTGAGCAGCGCTGAGAAGAAGACGACGACCCCGAAAAGGGTAATTAATCCTTAAACATTGTAACACATTATTATTCATAAGCTGTATCCCCCAGGAACCCTTGGCACCGAAGGCGGCATCCGCTTCCAAGGCTCTGTCCAGTCGCACGGCCAGCTCGGAACGTATTAGCCGGCTCAGCAAGGAGCCGAAAGCCAAGGATACCTCTGCGATGAGCAGGTCTATGATCGTCACTAGCTCCACTACCACAACCACCACAAAAGCGGCTCCTGCAGCTCAGGCAGCACCTGCGCGTGCACCCGCTCCAGCTGCAGCTCCTGTTCCAGCTCCCGAGCAGAATGGCGTGGCCAAGCAGGCTGAGAAGACGCTGGTAGAGGTGCCAGCTCCTGCGGCTTCCGAGGCCCCCGTTGCTGTTGCTCCCTCTGTGAGCAAGGCTGAGAAGGAGGCCCTGAACTCCTCGGAGAAGACAGAGGAAGTGGCGCGTCAGGAGGAGCAGCAGCAGCCAGCTGTAACAGTAGAATCTGTGCCCGAGGCTTTGGTTACCTCGGTGAATGTAGAGGAAAAAGCCGATGAGGGCACCGAGAAGGAGACGCCCAAGCAGCCGCCTCAGGAGCAGGCTGCGCCCAAGAAGCCGCGCAGCAAGGAGAACTCCGAGGTGCGGGAACTGACGCCGCCAGAAGGCGGAGATCTGATGACCGCTTCAATGATGGCTAAGAAGATCACGACCGAGGAGGAGGCAAAGGCCGCATTGGCTGAGAGACGACGTCTGGCCCGCGAGGAGGCCGAACGACAGGCGGAATTGGAGCGCCAACGAGTGGAGGCAGAGCGCCTGGCTGAGCTGAAGGCTCAGGAGGAGGAGGCCGAGCGTCAGCGCCTGTTCGAGGAGGAATCCACCCGCCTGGCCGAGGAGCAGCGCCGCGGCGAGGAGGAGCGCCTGCGCAAGGCTATTGAGGTATGGACGGACACACCCAAAAGTGAAACAAAGAATTGTAATTAATCACTTTCTTTTTTTTCGTTCCGTAGGAAGCCCAGGCGCGCGAGAAGGAGGAGCAGCGCAGGCTCGAAGAGGAGGAGAAGCAGCGTGTAGAACGCGAGGAGGCCGAGAAGAAGGCCAAGGAGGAAGCAGAAAAGCAGCGCGTCGAGGTGGCTGAGCGGCTCAAGAGGGAGGAGAAGGAGCGAGAGGAGCGTCGCAAGCGAGTGGAGGCGATTATGTCGCGTACTCGCAAGGCAGGAGGAGCTGCCAGCACGCCCGCTAAGGTAAAAATATAAAAATTACAAAGTCCTATTTAAACGATGTCTCCCTTTGCAGGACGCCAACGACAAAGCCGCGACCGCTGCAGCAGGTCCTGCGGACAGCAGCAGCAGCAACAGCGACAGCGGCAGCAGCAATAACTCGGCTGGAGGCTCGCCCAGCAGCACTGCTGATGCCACACCAGCGCCCGTAGCAGCCCAGGAAGCTGTCGCGGAGCCGCCAAACAGCCAGGCAATGTATGAGCAATCGGTGCTAGACAAGGAGAACTCGCTCATCAACAGCTTCTCCACGATGATCATCGACGAGAACGCCAAGAACCTGCAGCAGGTGAGCAACGGCAAGTTGCTGGTGGACTTCGAGGGCAGCAACGCGGCCCCAGCGGTGGCCAATGGAAATGGCCATATCGAGAGTGTCAACAACAAGAAGTGAGCAGAAACCTATTGCATTGATCTCCAATTATTAACGGACTTTGTAATCCATAGCGACATTAATCTGCTGCAGGACGTTGTTGCGCCTGTTGCCACGCAACTGATCGATCTGAGCATCGAGTCACAACAAGATCTACACCTGAACAACAACAACAGCTTGCTGACGAGCACAGCGGCAACCACCACGCTAGTCACTGCTGATAGTCACGAGAATAAGGGTACAGTGAAACATATATCTTTTTATAGATATGTCCACTAATTAACCACCTTTGATCCCCCACAGATATATCGTTGCTGTGAATTGGATGAGAGGAAACCAAAACCTGATTGTGTTTTCGAGAACCTAAATCTTGATATAGCTAAATGTGTGTGGAGAGTTGGAGTATTTATTTATAGGATGAGAGATCTATATAGGAATGCGAATGTGGAGAGTGTGCGACAAATTATGGTTACTAAAAAACACAGGAAAACAAACGTAAAAAGCTTATAAAAACCTATATATGTATATTTAAACGTACACACTATATATAGATAGCGCTGAGATCAGAATCAGAATGGGATATGGAAGGAAGAAAGAGCCTGTATCGAGGAGCGAAACATAAAGTGAGAGATCAGCTACAAGATATAATTAGTTAAGAACTAAGACAAAACCCTAAAAGAGAACGCATGAGACGAGATGATGGAGGAGACTTTGAATCCTTCCCAGAGTTCGGGGATCGTTTGCGAAGCAATTCAATATCAAAGAAATCTGTTAAGCTAAAAAGAAAATGAACATTTGATGCAATTTTTCGATTCGATTCGATGCGTTTCGTTTCGAATCTAATTTAATTACGAACTCGCTTCAAAAGTTGAAAGTGCATGCTTACATTTGAGTATAACTTGAGCCCGAGAGAGCAGGACGCAGGTCGCCGATGCGGCCGCGTCGTATATAATTGAAAATTATATAAAATTAATAGACAAA
Source organism: Drosophila pectinifera (assembly GCA_008042775.1). NCBI lineage: Eukaryota > Metazoa > Arthropoda > Insecta > Diptera > Drosophilidae > Drosophila > Drosophila pectinifera. The sequence goes on from VNKC01001978.1 coordinate 95,534, forward strand.
CCCTTCTAGTTTAAAAGCAACAAAAACGCGAGATTTAACGCAATCGGGGCACCCATATGGGGTCCTTGAGCGAGAGCAATAAACGAAAACGAAGACGCGGTATCGACATACCATTAAAACACATCCACATCCACAGCGCCTCACTGCTTTATTTTTGCCCAACTTTGCACAGTGTGTTGTTCTGTAAGTTAAGTTTACTACATACGTTGAGCCAACGATTCGTGCGGTATTATTTATTAAAAAAAAAAACAAAAAAAACGAAAATATAACGAAATATGGAGTTGAGCTGGACGAAGGAGTAATTGTACTATTTGTAGTAGGAGTCAAAAATCTGATTATGATTATGTGTCACCCCCTTTTTTGTAATTATATAGTAAAGTTCTCTGTATATTATTGTTTATTTTGCGTCTACGTATATATTTTTTGGTATCAAATTTTTTATATATACTTTATACACACATTTATATTTGTAATTTGTATTTATCCATGTGCAACAAAACGAAAAAAATAAATTTTGATGATTATTTTTTAAAGAGTAGTCCCCCGTAACAGATTGTAAAAATGAAAATCGATTTAAATACATCTAAATATAGTAAAAGAACACCATCCCATATCCCATATATAGTCTACACACCCACTTGTATCTGAGCGAAAGGGCCTTAAACAAACAGTTAGTATGATGCATGAGATATCGATGATGATCGAGCGAGCTCTATCCAGAGATAGAGATCGGTTCGCAGGCAGGATTATATAGAACGTTTCGCATGCGGAAACCGTTAATAGATTAATATATATTATGTAATGGCAATATGTGTATGCAACTAATAAGCCCTAACTTCTAGTTAATTACTGCTTTCCTATGTTATAAACCTAATGGCGATATAATCAAAACAAAAGACAAAGCCCACATTAAGAATCAAATGATTGATGCTGCATTCGAAACCGAAACAGAAACCTTTGAAGATCAAGCTGAATGATGTATTTTAATATTAAATATCACACTCACACACACACACACACACACAAGAACACGACAAACAGAACAACAACAAATTATACAAGCAATTCCTCTATTTATTTTAGAACACAAAACACACACTGAAACACACTAAAGAATTTTGCTTCTTATCGTAAATCCACAAATAAAAACAATTGCATAATTTATACGATTACCTAAACAAAATATATATTTATGTGAATAAACTGTAACTAATTCTCAAGGCAAAACCTATAACCGACTCGCCTTATTCCTTTCCTATCCATATTCTAAAGCTGAATTAATAAAATATAACTATGCATATATTCTTAATAGAAATAATTATTGGCACAAAATCAAAAAAGTTTATATACTTTGATTCCTTTCTGGACTACATATGGATTTAAAATCAACTAACTAGGGTGTCCAAAAGTTTGCAATAAATTATTTATTATTATTATTTATTTCCGCCACCTGGCGGAAGGTTGCACAACTGAAATATATCGTTAACTGATATCTCTTGCTAACATTGTATCGGATAGATACTTATCTGTACGATACTTATCCGAGGGATTGAGATATGATTAAAAAAAAAAACTAGTAACATTGATAAATATATGCTTAAATGGCCTTACGATTTATATGGTAATTAAACTAGTTTTTAATATACTTTACTTACTTAGTTCCATATACTTTATTGTCTTAAAAGATCATTTTTTTCCAGAAAACTATATATACCTTTGAAGACCATTTTAGGCAATGTAGTCCATAATTCTCATAGTTTAGAAATTTGATTTCTCTGAGTGTCTTTTCCAGTACATAGTTCCAAAGTTTATTTTTAAAAACAAGTGCCGTTAAAAAAGGCCTATGACATCACCAGTTTCATCACGGCAAAACAGCTGACTGATAAGCCAGCAAGCGGGAGAGCCAGAGAGCCAGAGAGCGAGAGAGCGTAAGCTTAGAGCTTTTCTCCCGCTGCTCTTTGGCTTGGGGAGGTTTCCTCGGCTCCTCCGCTTCGAACAGCCATTCACATCGCAGTCAGCTCTCGCTTCGAACGGACGTACGCAAACTTGGCTTTAACCCTAGCGCTCCCTTCGATCCATAACGCGGCATTCCAGTGGACATTGGTGCATCGACGCTACACAGAGCCCAACGCCAAGAGCAACCTACATTTCGTTAACTCCCTGCAAGCCAAACCCGTTTCTCCAGCACCTAAACCATGGCATCCAACCGAGCAGCCAAGTCTGGTTTCGCCGCCGAGGCCCAGCGCAAAGTAAGTACCGAAAACAACACTCAGTAAACAAATTGCCAAAAAAAATAAGTCGTGTGTGTGTGTGCTTGTGGAGCTGCATTGACTTTATTTGGCGCTTTTTGACGCCAACTTTTTATCTCTGCTCGCGCCAAATGCCAAAAAATTAGCTAAAAATGGTCTTGAAATTGCGAGCGTCTAACGAGGCAAGGAATGACCTCATTCCGTTGATAAGTTCGCCATTCACACACACTAATACATCTGCTAGTGTGCGAGCGATGCATGCGTAATGTGTGAGCTTGAAGATGATTTCAGGTGATTTTAAGGCATTGTTAGAGAGTCCAAATTGAGCGGTGATTCATTTGGAAAGAAGGGAAGTATAGGAAAAATTATTGAACTTTAATAGAGGAAATATAACGAATATTTGAATGGCAAAAGTCAATGATATATTATTTAAACTAATGAATTTTGATTATAAACTTTGTAATACCTTTTCATACAAGAGTTAAATTAATAAATTCCTTACTCAATACGTCAGTGGAAATATCTAGAAAGCATGTTAGGTATTCGCATATCCCTGGGATCAGGCAAAGATCACCTTTTGCTAATCCAAAAGAGCCTAAAATGGTTTTTGCAATAAATTTAATACCTATTTATGAAATATTTTGAAGTGGAAATATTAAGCTTACGATTAACTTCCATAACAGCAGTTCCTTCTAAAGATTGTTTAAGTTAGGCCATCTGGACTTAATAAATTATTATAAAGTACTGATGAGTCCTATAAGAAATCAGTTGTATATATTATTATATATATATATATATATTTTATTATATATATATATATATTTTTAGATTTAACTAATATTGTAGGACTTGTAGAGCTCCCTCTGTAGCTTGAACTCTGGCTTGGGATAATCCCCTCTCCGCAATGGAGCCCTGCTCCTCCTCCTTTCAATTGACAACATTAGTTCCGTCCATTAGCAGCACTTTGCCTTAAATGCACTCATACAAATGCTTTGGTTTTTTTGTTTCTTTGTTTTTTTTTTGTTGGGGGGAACTCGTAGGTCTCGTACCCTTCGACGGTTTAGCCCTCGCCAAGTCAAGTCCGGGTTACGCAATGCAGTCCGCCCCTGGCCAAGCCAGAGTGAAATTGTATATGTCGCCGGCAAAGGGGATTAAGTGCAGTCCGTCGAAATACAACGAAATCAACAACAACGGCGACTATATAGCTACAGTTACAGTTACAACATTTGCCAAACAAATAACAAAAAAAGCAACATAAAAGGGGGAATAATAATAACTAACCGGGAGCATAGCCGAAGTTTTAGGTACCCTTGACTCGTTTAATTATTTGTATTTCGTTCTTATGTTCCTGTTATCTTGAATTACTTTTCCACGAGTCAGGCATTTAGTAAGAGGCCTTGTTTAACGGCATTATCTACGCATTCGCACATTTTTCATGAACGTTGGCGGTCAAAATAATAGCATCCGGTGGAATTTCTTATCGGTGGGTCCGAGTTGAACTTGGTTTTCAGAAGATATAGAGGGGTTTTAATTTTCTATGGAATTTATATGCATTTATAGGACAATTTTTAACTTGTAAATACGTTTAAAAGAATACCTTACTTTTAAAGTATATATCTTGTCAAAAGTGAGGATTTTAAAGAGTAATATAATTTCAACCTTATTAAAATGATAGGCAGAGATGGGAACTCCAGTTATAAAGGACTACGAAAATGTAGGAAGCCCCTCGGAAAGGGTATATGGTTATTGTAAACTGAAAAAAAGAGGTAAACTGGCGATTGGTACCTATTTGGACGGTTCAGTTTCCACTCGTTCCGAAAATGCCTGAAAGCGCAGCTGCTGGCCGACTTCAAACCACGATCAAATGGCTCCCCAGGAGCCGAAGGCGATGATGTCATCTCTCCAGCTGCCTCTCCTGCCTCCTCCCCACTCCCCACTCCACTCTCCACTCTCCACTCTATCCCTTTCCTTTTCATTCCTCTCCTCGCGATCGTTAGTTTGAGCTCTTTTTACGAATGACGAGACTCGGCCTCTCTCGGGGAATCGCTCATATCTGCTTGGGGAGAGGGAGGAGCAGCTAGCCGGGACTGGGTGCCGGGGTAAGAATACTGCGATAGCAGCACCTTTCCAACACACACGAGCACTTAAGAGCGAGTATGTGGCGTAAGCAAACAGCAGAACAACAGCAACAACAGCAACAACAGCAACAACAACAAAAGCGAGGTAAAAATGTAGGAAAACAGAAATGCTTATTGCCTCTGCTGGGTTCTGCTGGGGTTCTTCCTACCCGAGCTTTGTCTTCGCCTTGAATCGAGCGTGTGTGTCTGTGGGTCGGCTATACTCAGTCGACTTTATGGCAGATCTCATATTTCGGCCAAGGGATCCGATCCGTCGCCCCTTAGCTTGCAACCCTTTCATTGGAACCACGTTAATTACGGGGCAACTTAACCAGCTCTAGCCCACAGCTGTCGCATGAGGTTCTAGCTTCTGAAGTTACAGAAAGCACAGAAGACTCCCTGGGTCTTTGATCAATTACATTTGCTGTCATAGTTTTCGTAAACAATTGCAAAGAGAGGACTTGTTTCAACAGCTGTTTCTAGAAAGAGCCACTTACCTATCATGAGTATCCGCTGGCTGAGTAAGCCAGAAATTCAGACAAAAATAAAAAATGTAAACAGAATATATGTGTTTAATGATCAATAATTAAGTATATACACAGATATTAGCTTAAGAATTTGCATATATGAAAGGGTTTAACGCTGTTCCAAGGCATTAATGTTTCGGAAGTAGCAAGTACTCCTCGTCAGTACACTTACAACCCCTTCTTCAAAGGCCTACTTAGTTAATGGCTTAAATTACTAAAATATTCCAGCCAGGGAAGTTAACCTGTAATTGTTTTCTTGTCCCATTCCGTTCGTGCTTCTCCTCCTGTGTATCTCCTCCATGGAAGCATGGGCCACGTACTAATCACCTGGCCGCTTTTGGAGCCAAGAATCCGCACTCAATTAGCGGCAGATATACACATAGTGTGACGGTTGTCCATTTGTACATCCGCCGCACGCAATATACCCTTTCTCCCCCCTTGGTCACCCTCTACATGAAGCCCTCAGTGCGGGCGGCACCTAAATGGAACACTTGGCCCACATGAACTCCGTGCTCCCCGGGCAAAGCCATCGGAACACTTGTTGGCCCGTCAGTCAACGCCACTCTTAGATAAGCCATAAACAGTCGCGGGAGGTTTTTATCATAAATCAAATGTTGTTTTGGATTTCCGGTGAAACGACGCCCAGTACGAGGGGCGAGTATCAGGTACACCTCGTTGAAAATTGGGTTCTCTTTATGGAATCTCCCCAACCCCGGTGCGAGAAGGCTTACAACTCACTCGAATGAGCTCGGCTTTTGGCCTGGCCAGTAAAGCCAGTCTCCAAAATCATATAATTGACCTCGTTACATTTTTCGCGGACTTTGTTTATGTTTTCGCCCTGGCATTTTTGTCGTTTTTTACCCTCTTACTTATATATATTTATCCAGCCGAAAAATATCGGTCAGCAATTGTCATGGATCATGACACATCGTGAAAGAAAGCGAAATCGTCGAAATCGACGAAATGAATAATCGCCAGATCTTCGACAGTTGGTTTTGGATGGATTTTACGAAGCAAAGCCCCGCTTACGTAACTGAGTGTGTGTGGAGTGGAGTGTAGTGTGTATATTTGCCTAGTGATGCGTCAACAGTCAGCGATTCCCCCTTAGACAGGCACACATTTAACTAATCATCGCCATCTACGCCAAAGTATTGCCAAAGTTCAGTCTACAGATTCGAGCCATCGGGAGATGACATCATCCCGGCGATCGCTGGATGGCTTCAAAAAGCCATCAGGCCCAGCACAACGTGGCCCCTGGTGTCTGGTCTCTGGGTTTGGGTGTTGAGGATATGGTTTATTATGCAATGATCATCAGTCTTGTGTCTTCTCCTGACTCCTCCGCTGCCCGCGGACGAGGGAGCGTTATGGATGGGCGGAAACTTCCGTCGAATTTGCGCCTGGGATTTGGTTCGTCACATACTGAAACGTTAATAGAATTTTAGTGTTTCACGGGAAAAAAAACTTGAGTCAATATTAATGTGGCATTGTCTGAAACGATAAGAGATAGTTCGCTAGCTATAGAAAGGGGGTTCTCTAATGCCTTCAGTCAGAGCTGTGAAAAATGTATTGTTTTCCTTGCATCAATAATAATCGAAATAAGATCGATTTTTATCTTATTCATCGAAATACGATGAATCTCCATCATATTAATCGAAATAATTCGGACCTTATTCAGACTAACATTGATGTGTTCCCAGCTTTACCTTAAGGTCCTGGACGAATCTTTTCCAATTGTTGAATCTAAATATTGTTTTTTTTTCTGTGTGATTATTTAGAGATATTTTGAGGGCTCATAAAGCTAAAGTGTTTAATAAAAAAATAAGCTGAAGCAGCGGAAACTTTCGACAATTGTTGATCTTTTTTGGTGAAGTAAGAACCACTAATAGAATACCCGGAATATTGCTGCTCGCTCAATTGTGTGAGGCCTGAATCATGATAAATAAATACGAGCTTATGTTGTACCAAAAATTATTTTCACTTTTCAAGTGGCATCGTAGGTGTGAATTAAATTGAGCTTGGCGTGGGCAGAGAGTCCAAGCCCTCTCCCGAAAAACATACTTGATTCGGAGTTTCTGCTGACCCACAGTTTCTATGGATTTTTCCGTATTTTTTGAAAGCGTCGACGAATATGCGGGAAACAAGCCCAGCCAGTCTTTGAAGTCATTTTAATTTTAATTTAGGTAAAAGCCAGTGCCAGGCTTGGCTTAGCATGTCTGGGCCAAGGCCCGCTAATGCGCATTGCGTGCCGATGCCATCCACCCAGAACGTCCAGGGAACCCAACCCCGAAAAACTACATACAACATAAGCTGAAAGCTGGGGAAATTAATTAGGTTCTTGAGGTTCCAAGGCCTCGGCCCGTGAGCCTTTCATTTGTAATTGCTCGTAATCGTCTTTTTTTTAATTCATCAACTGAGCTGACCCATAGACCCAAAACCCCCAAAAGAAATGATTAAAAAATATGGAGTTCCGTTGCACAAATGACGCCATACTCTAACGGCCAACCGATGACCAATTTTACAAGTTCCGCTTCTAATTATTAATTGTTTAGCTTTCGAAATGCCTCACTCTCTCTCCATAAGCGAGGGCACGTTCTCGGCAGCTGGACATGTGTTTACAGATAGCTGATATATAGTACGGAGGAATATATTATGTACTCCCCCGATTACTTTCCGAGCGATCGCCAATCGACACTGAATTTCGAGACGACCTCATAGCGCTAAACTAAACAAAAAAGAAATATGCGAAAAAATATATATATATGTATATATGAAATGCCAACTCTGGGCTTTTCGCCAGCTTGCTGCTGACTCATTAAAACAGCGCCACAAATATTTCATAAAAAATGAAGCCTAAGAAATAGCAATAACTTTGCCATTCTCCGACCATTTTTCATTTAGTTTCCGAACATTGTTTGCCTGTGGATGGGGAGAGCAGACCACCAACTGTCGAATTTGTTTGGGGTTTCTTGCCGATCGGCAAAGAAGAAGAGGCAGCGTGTAAGAAACCGTCGGAATTCATTAGTCTCTTAACGGCTTTTTTGTTTACGATTATGTATGGCTCAGTAGATTATGCATAAACTGGCCGCAGAACCCCATAAACATATCTTTTTATTCCTGATTCCTAATCAAAATTTATTCATCTGCCCCGAGGGTGTCAATTTATGTGCCATCATCGTGATCACGATAGCAGGCTCTCTAAGTTATGATCATCTTGGGGCCAGATTCTTCCCCCAAACAGAAGAAGAATGTCAATCAAAATTGCTTTTATTAATTGTCTCACGCTTTGCGGGATAGATGATGCTTTTCTATGGGTCCACAATGATGGATGATGCTGTTACTCGGTGCCATTGTTTTCTCTTTTCTATTTTTTCGGGGTATAAGTGCCAACTCTAATGAACTGACCTCCTCCGTTAATCGTTTGACCGTTATTCTGGGACGGAGCAATTTGCCAAAAAGCTCCGATTATTGCAATTATCGATAATAATCGTCAGTAGTTTCTTTTTTCTTTGGAAGCCCTGCGAATTTCGCCTAGCTTCTGGGATAAAGACATCATTTCCAGGTGATTAACATATTCCGCGGCTCCATTCCGCATATCTTGACGGCAGATCAGTGGGTTTTATTGGGCTCAAAACAACGAAAAGGGTCGTAAATTTTTATGTTCGATATACAATTCTCGACTACCGTTGTGCAGGGGAAACTATATAGGGAGAGGAGAAGGAGAATAGGGTTTAATAACGCAAAGTGCATTCACCTCAATTAGGTGTACCCTGTACACACAATGTCAGGGCAAGCATCTGTGTTGTATTTCACTTTTTTACTGCACCTCGGAACGGAACTCCCCTCCTCAGTCCGGCGATAAGGAGTGGGGTCTGGAATACAACTCAATTGGCGACAATCGTTCCATTTGTTTTCTGAGATCATTCATTTTAATAGACTTCGGCCGTCAGAACCAAATCGCGCACAAAATATATGTGTGCCTACCAACAATAAACTCACAACTCTGGTTAAACTAATAGGCGTCTATAATGGGGTTTTTTAAAAGGAAATCAAATAAAATATGATACAAATTACTTGGCATTTCTTATCTGTATTTGCCTGACTTTATAAGGACCCCTTATAAAATGTTCGAAATTTAATTTTTGTATTATTGTATTATTAACGAGGAATCGGGAACTATACGGCATTTGGGTATCTTTTAATTTTTGGGCATATTATACCCTCAAGAAGACCTCAAAGATACGCATTTTTGAGTCGCCACTTTAATATCCTAATTTTTTCGACAAATTAACCATAATTAAGCAAAAACAGGCCTAATTTCAATTCGGAAAGCTTTTCTGAGTTAGTTTTTAGTCGGTTAATTAATCTGCATATTCAGATTCAGAATTATAAAAAATAAATTTTTTATAAATTTTTGACAATTTTAATGATGTAACCCCTTATAAAATTTTGAAAAAATGGCAAAAATTTTATTTCTAATTTTTTTAGTTATTTTATTGTTAAATAATTGGAGTTTTAACGGCGAATCGGAAAAAGTACGGCATTTGGCTGTCATTTCATTATTGGCCATAATATGCTCTCCACAAGAATCGAATATTCGAATTTTTTAATAGGTAATTTAATACTCTATTTTTTTGGACAAGTCAAGGTTTGAAATAACCATAACTAAGTCAATACAGCCTTAATTTCAATTCGGAAAGCTTTTCTATGCTAGTTTTTAGTTGGTTAATTAATCTGCATATTCAGATTCGGAATTATAAAAAATAAATTTTTTATCAATTTTTTTTTATCAAATTTTTTTATAAAATGTTTTTTTTTTTTTTTTTTTTCAATTTTTAAAAATATTTTATTGTTAAATAATTGGAATTTTAACGGCGAATCGGAAAATATGCGGCTTTTGACTATAATTTAATATTTGACCAAATTATGCCCTCAAATATACGTATTTTTGAGTCGGCAATTTAATACCCTATTTTTTTTTGACAAGTCACAGTTCAAAATCACTATAACTAAGAAAAAAACAGCCTTAATATCAATTCTGTTGTAGTTTTTATTCGGTTTGGACATTAAAAGAAATACATTTCTTTTCAATTTTTGACAATTCTAATTATGTAACCCCTTATTAAATCTATTAATAAAAATGTCATACAAGTATTTATGTGTTACGGAGCTCTTATTTGTATTATCTATTTGTTATGTAATTTTTTTAATATTTACTTAACCCTTTTATAAATGGTATAGAACTGCGTTTAGAAGAATGGGAGTTTTAAAGATAAATCCCATAAAGTATCAATATTTATTTAATAGAAACTCTTAAAAATCAGTTGTATGTAAGATAAATGTGTTAAATCTCTATAATAATATATAAATAAAATTGTTACAAGTCTTGTACTTAATCATAGGCTTCCTATATATACTCTCAGCTTTTTTAAGCGCTTTATTCTAGATTCTTTTTATAACTAGAACTCTAACCGCAACTGTTTATTTACTCCCATAGTTAGCAATAAAATGTCGGCTAATCTGAAATCAGTTAGCGACAGCCATTCAACTCAATCAAATAAAACTAATAAAAGGCGTGTTAAGTGAGCCGCCCTGATATGGCCCAAAGTTTGTTAAACATTTTGATGTGATTTTCATTTTTATTGGCAAGCCAACCAAATGGAAACGCGACACGCAACGATTTTGCGGTTTGTGGTCTGCGAGTGGAAATGGAAATGGAAATAGAAACAGAAATAGGAGTAAATCCGATTGGGGGCCAGCAACAGCTGCTGGCTGGCTGCTCAACAAGTGGCTTTAGGCATGGCCAAAATCGGTGCGAAGGACGCCCAAGCGGCCGGCAAAACTTAAGGCCAAATATGGTCAAGACGACGCTCAGATAAGCTCGGCTATCGGCATTGGCAAATATGGATACTTACTTATTCAACATGAGAACAACCTGGGAGCCGAACGTGACTGACTTTAGCAAGTTGAACAAATCGAATAAACACGGGGCTTGGCTGCGGCGATCGCTGACAGCGGCGAGAGTTATCGCCGAGAGAGAAAATAAATGGGGAAATGGGAAATGGGAGAGGGGAGCCGAGGGCAATCTTATCCTTATCGCAACTTGAAATATAAACGCCGAATTGTCACGAGAAGAGCATGCTGGGTGTATGTGTTTATAACCAATTAGTGATAAGTCTGCTATCAGCGATATTGCACGAGATAACCGGGGGGAAATGGCCCACAAATATAATAATGGCCTGCACTTGATTTAGCCTGCGATTGGGTGCTCAGTCTAGAAACTCCAGCAGATCTAGAGGGATTATCAAAAGCAAGAGATGTACCAGTCCAAGGTGGCTGCCTCAAAAACCCCTATATATATTATATACTAATATTAACTTGTATCCCTTTCCAGATCAACTCAAAGTACAGCGAGGAGCTGGCCCAGGAGTCCCTGGAGTGGATCAAGGCCGTCACCGCTGAGCCCATCAACACATCCGGCGACACCGACAACTTCTTCGAGGTGCTCAAGGATGGCGTGATCCTGTGCAAGCTGGCCAACGCCCTGCAGCCCGGCTCCATCAAGAAGATCAACGAGAGCAAGATGGCCTTCAAGTGCATGGAGAACATCAGCGCCTTCCTCGAGTGTGCCAAGAACTTCGGTGTGCCCACCCAGGAGACATTCCAGAGCGTTGACCTGTGGGAGCGCCAGAACCTCAACTCTGTGGTTATCTGCCTGCAGTCGCTGGGTCGCAAGGTGAGACCAGGGATAATCAGTGCCCAAAAGATCAAAGATTATTTTTATTTGTATTTTATTTGTGTTGAACAAACTTTGATCTAAGTAATATATGCTCTTCTTAATTTATAAATAACAGAGATACTAATAATATCCCCCTTCGCAGGCCTCCAACTTCAACAAGCCGTCGATCGGCCCCAAGGAGGCGGACAAGAACGTGCGCAACTTCAGCGATGAGCAGCTCCGCGCCGGCGCCAACGTCATCTCTCTGCAGTACGGATCCAACAAGGGAGCCACCCAGTCGGGCATCAACTTTGGCAACACCAGGCACATGTAGATGAGCTCGTCCTGCATCCCATCTCCGCTCTCAGACATTCCGCAATAAAAGCCAAAACCGAAACGCTTTGCTTTTGGGTCCAACAAACACACACACACACATTTCACGTTTTGAGCTATAAATTTGGGTAGAGCCCCGAAATGATATATGATACGGATATATATTTATGATACCAATTTGTATTTGTATTCCAATTGACGACACCAGACACGTATGCTGTTATGTAACATAACAAAAACTACTTTAATTTAATATTATTAAGTACTCGTACATACGGATCTTAGGATGATTTATTCAATTTTTCAACATTTGCATTTGCGACACACCCAGAAAACACCGAAGAAAACCACACTCCGATTCTGTGCCATCGAAGCAGAAGACAGTTGGAAATTGTCCCCTATGCAAAAAGTGAGATAATAAGTGATCAGAGGATCGAAAACGAATTGAGAATTGTGTTTTAATGAACGAAAGTGTCTTCTATCTCGTAGAGTAAACTGTTACCAATGTTGTTTCAAACTAACCACCTGAATATTATAAAGCAAAAAGCCGAGCATTTAAGAAAATGTATTTACAGACAGATTAAATATGTTACACACTTTTGAATGATCTATTTTAAATACTGTTCCCCTGTTGAAAATAAATAATTATTCTTTTAACATAAGGTTGATGTGTTTACTGTTAATTTCAAGTGTTAATTGCGGAATATAAAACTACAGGGGTAATTCTTAGGACCCCCTCTCTAAACTCTATCAAATTGGAAAAATAATGAATGGAAGTAATCTATATTATGGAAGTCGGTTGCAAGTGAACAGAACTGAATTGTCTCTGTGATATTCTTGAATAAACAAACCAGTTTTTGGCTTACGAACTTGAAGATCATGGTTCTTAACTGTTCTAAATGGAGCAAACAAATAATCGATGTTTTTAAATGCAAACATCGATTTTAAATCGATAAGCATCGACGTTTTTCAGATCAAGTAGATGTCTTTATGTTATCAACATCGATGTTGATCCAGTTTTATTTCCAACCCAACTAAAAATTCTAATAAATTTAATAATTGGTGAGATACTTATGTTCATAATATTTGAACTCTCTTCAAAAGAATTAAAGTTTTTGTTGTTTTTATAAAAAATATCAATTTTTTCATAGCTCCATGCAACTCAATCAGAGGACCAATTCCATTATGAAAATAATATTGGTTTTATCCCCAATTCGCAGCTTGGTATTGCTATTTTGTCATCTGGTATTTTCCCTGCTTAAATGTGGTATTTAGTTATGATCCGCCGGATATCGGCGGTAAATTCAAAAGTCATCTTTCGTTTTGTAACAATCAGATATTATTTATTTGATTTGAAAACAAATATTTGTTGCATGCACTGACATCAGCTCTTCGGGAGCCTTTGCTCACACGACTCGCTTCGATTTCTCGCTTGTAAATAATTTCCGAGGCCTTTGACAATATTGAATATACAGTCATCGAATAACAATTATAAAATAATTTTATACCGATCGCTTATATAAAATAGAACATATTGTACAGTCGGTTGACAATGTGTGTATGTGTTTCCATTCGAGAGAGCATTCACTTAGGAGTATTTTGACAAAGTTTCGAGACATCGTTTAGCTTAAGCAGCATTTCATTAAGTAGATAAAACTAAATTATATTCGAGCCAATAATACGTGATGTTGGGATGTGGGGAGGACGGCGTTCGCTCAGGACTGCAGCAGCAGCTCGGCGGCCACCTCGAGGCTCCAGTTGGTCTGCTGCAGCGCCTGCTCGCACTGCGGCCGCCCTGCCACGCCCAACCTCGCCAGCTGGTCGATCTTGTAGTGCTTCGTGGCCAGAGACACGTCCCCGCTGGCCGCTCGCAGCGCGTTCCGAACGTCCTGCTCCACGGCCGAGCTGCCCAGCTCCAGCATCAGTTGCTGCAGCTTCTCCTGCTCACGTCCGTAGTCCGAGGGCACAGGTGCATACAGCTGGTTGGCTCCCTCCAGTTGCTGTTGCTGCTGCAGGCGCATCTTCTCCATCCGCCGCTGGATCTGCTGGGCGGAGAGGGGAGGCGGTGCCAGCGGAGCAGGTCGATGTGGCCGCAGGTAGTCATCCTGCGTAACCTCATCGTAGAGGGCAGCTCCACTGCCACCATTCGGCACTTGGCCGTAATACGTGGATCCTGCCGTGCTGCCCGCCACTGCATCGTATAGCGCGGAGGAGGATGCGTAGACGCTGCTCTTGGGAGCCACCACGCGATTCGAAATAGCCACAAATGAATGGTTGGCCTCCGGCTGCTGCTGCTGCTGGTGATTCTGGTAGATCTGATCCTGCTCCAGCTGCTCTGCCGGCGGCTGGGCGTAGTACTCTGAGGGCGTTGAGGCCACCTGTTCGTACCAAATGCGATTCACCACACTCTGGGTGGTCGTGGCGGTGGTTGCCGCAGCTACTGCTGCTGCCTCCACATTGTTCTGCTTGGGCGAAGAGGTCGACGAGGGGCTGGTGGAATGGTTCGAGGCTACTCCGTTCTTGAGAGGCGTGAGATTCTGCTTGTACACCATATCCTTGCTGGCATACATCTGGTTCGAGTTGCGCTGGTACTCCTCCTGCGCCCGGTTCTGGCCATTGCTGTACATATCCTTCTCCAGCTCGGCAATGAAGGATTTGTCCAGCAAAACACTGCTCTCGGCAGCGGCAACAGGAACAGGCTCCGCAGGCTGTCGGCCTATGGTGACGATGGTGTCATGTCGCTCCAGAGAGAGATTACTGAGGTTCAGCTGCATGGCCGCCGATTCCAGAGCGGGTATGTTCTCCTTGTTCGAGCTGGGAGCACCAAAGAGGCTTTTTCTCACCGAGGGACTGCTGTAGGTGGGGCCTGGCTGTGGGGCTGGCTCCTGGGATTGGTTGAAGTTGGAGTACAGTGCCACCGCTGTCTCCAAGCTGCTGGTATCGAAGGGATCACGCTCCCTCACCGGCGTCGCTAGCTGCTGCTGCTGCTTCTGGACAAACTCCATGGTGTTGGAGTAAGTGGGAGGCATCTGGTATGGCGGCGGTTGAAGACGCCCCGGCGAAGTTATCATACTGGCCGGATCATAGTCGAAGTGAGGCTGTTCGTTGTAGTACGTGGGTGAGACATTCAAATCTGTCGGCACACTGTCCTCGACATACGTCTGCACTTCTATGGGGGCATCCAGTATGCAAAAGGAGCTGTCCACCTGCAGGGATGAACTATCGCCTGCTCCGTTAGCTGCCGGTCCTCCTCCTCCTGCCAAGGGTCGCGCCATATCGGGAGATATGTCAATGAGTAAGCCCTCCTGCTGGAACTGTGGCGGCGGTGGACGTTGCGGTCCCACAAGTGCACCCTGAGCGCCCTGAGCACCCTTAGCTCCCTTTTGCTTCACCGCGTTGCGTCGATGCAGACCCGCTGCCGTGTCGTTGACCAGCTTATTGTAGGCAAACTGCTTGTTGGACGTGGACTTGCGCTCCTTGGCATGTCCTTGGTTCATTGAGGTGCACTTTCGCTGCCGATCCTCGGATCCGTTGGCCATGGCCGCAGCTCCGCCCCAACAGAAGCCAAAGGGCGACGACGACGACGAGCCGTTAGCGCCCACGCTGTTTCGCATAGCCACATCTCCGGCAGCGCCTGTCACCTTTCGCTGATCCAGCAGACTCTTGGGAAAGATG
Source organism: Drosophila pectinifera (assembly GCA_008042775.1). Lineage (NCBI taxonomy): Eukaryota > Metazoa > Arthropoda > Insecta > Diptera > Drosophilidae > Drosophila > Drosophila pectinifera. The sequence continues at coordinate 111,150 of VNKC01001978.1, forward strand.
CCTATGTCGAAGGTTCGCTGGTTCTGGCCTTTGATCAGCTTCAGTTCATGGCGACCATCAATGATGGCGATAGTGTCTCCCGGCTCAATCTGGAGGCCCTTGGAGTCGTGGTAGCTGCGGCTGGCCCTCATCACAGGCGGTGACATGCCGGCCAGGTATTCCCTGCAAAGGAGACATGAGGATTAGAAGGATTTAGGGCTTAAAATATCCCATAACTTACTTGAGAGCTGCAAAGGTGGGTCGCTCGGCGGGCGTCTTGTCCCAGCACTGCAACATCATGGCATAGACGTCCGGCGGACAGGCGTCCGGCTGATGCAGTCGCTCGCCCTCGCGATCGATTTTACGCAGAATCTGCGAGCCATTCAGCCCCACCCAGGGATCCTCGCCAAAGCTGAGCATCTCCCACAGCGTCACGCCAAACATCCAGGTGTCCGAGGCGTGCGAGAACTGTCGGAAGCGCAGCGATTCTGGGGCGCACCAAGGGAACGGCACCTTCTTGTGCTCGGACATCACATAGCAGTCGTCCTCCTGCGGCAAGGCGCGCATCAGGCCAAAGTCCCCGATCTTGATCTTGTTGCCGGCCGCAAGGAGGACATTCCGGCATGCCAGATCGCGATGCAGGAAACGCTTCTGCTCTAGGTAAGCCATACCCGTCACAATCTGCACCGACCAGTTCCAGATGAGCGTGAGCGAGGTGTGGCGGCACTGCTTGCGCAGCGTGTCCAGCAGCGATCCCCGCTCCGCCAGCTCAGTTATCATCATCATTGGCTGCGACAGCACCACGCCGTACAGCCGCACCAGATTCGAGTGGTCCAGGGCGTGCATGGCCTGCACTTCGCGAAAGAAGTCATCGATGATGCCCGGCTGGGTGAGGTTGTCCGACTTCAGAACCTTGACGGCCACCGGTATGACCTTGCCCGCCGGCGAGGCACTCCATTCGCCGCGTCGCACCACGCCAAAGGAGCCGTCGCCCAGCTTCAGGCCCATTGTGATGTCCTTCTCGTGGATGAGGCAGGTGAGCTGCGTGCCATTACCACCCTGACTGGCGTCCCGCGGGGTGGAAGAGGACTGTTTCTTTGACGAAGGCTGCTTGCCGCCGCCGATCAGCTTGGACAGGATGTTTTTGCGCCATTGGTGAGCCTTCTTTTTGCGCACTGCCTCCATTAGCCTTCGAATGGCGGGCTTGCCCAAACCACATCTCTCCAGGTCGTCGGGCAGCACATAGTCGAAGTGGGCCAGCCGGGTCACCTGCAGCTCGTCGCGTATCCTATCTAGGAACTGTTCCAGCTGCACCTCCCGCAGCAGATCCTCCAGCCAGGCCGTCTCGCTGCTGCCGTGGCCGCCGCCATCGGTCGCAGACGCCGATGTCATATCCTGGAAAAGGCCCAAAAAGAACTCAAGTTAACTTTAAGTTAAATTCAATGAATATAATGATAAGCGTCACTGAACTGTGCTGGTCATGGGAACTCGGTCACTCGCGTAATCGCGCAATCCCCGCCAGAGTGACGAGGGCGAAGGCAGGGAGCAGCGAAAGTGGTCACCACTTATGGGCAGCATAAGCAATGGAATATCAATGGAGCATATTGCCATCCGCAGAAGGTGGCGCAAAGAACAGGGTGAGGTATAAAATGTTGAAACTGATTTTTATAGTATTTTTTTATTTGATAACGAATAATATAAATCTCTTTGACAACTTATTCAATTCTAGGTAATATTATAAACAGTTAATGGTACTTTTGTTATGTTATAGAATAGAACAAATAATTTTAAGAATATTTTCAAGTTAATAACTGTCAAAGGCTTTTAGAAGACATGCAACTTAATTACCTAAAATCCTCCCTTAAATATAAAATAGTTCTACAAACAAAATATGCCAGCTCTGATTACAAATACCCCAGCGCCTGATAGAGTGCTAAAATGTTAATATAAACGGTTGAATAAAGCTATTCTAGATAAGTAGTTAAACTACGATAATTGAGCTGCTAATGAATGCACATTAGCACATTGTACACTCAACATCCGTATATTTTTATAATCTCTAGTGTGGTTTGCAATGAGGAGCTGAAGGAGCTTTTTTGTAAATTCTCAGAAAGGAAGTAGTTATTAAAGCGATTATTTCTAAGAACTGATTCTTTGCTATTCGCTTTATTCCTATAAGCTCTCGATAAAGCCGCACAAAAGGCAAACAAACTATTTTTAGCGATACTTGTTGAACTTATTGCCTGTTTCCAAGGGTCCGAAATGCACAAGCCAGCGGATTGGCAGGGGGTTTTGTGTAAATATGTCGTCCCAACGACATGACGTCAGGGGCTTCTTTGGGAAGGTTCGCTACCGCGTTGCGTCATCTTGCAATCCGTGATGCGAATTGAAGTCCTACGCCGACGTCGCCGCGACTGCGCCCTGGCTGCCTGAATGGAGTGATATGAACACCCCCTCGAGTTGGCGACTCCTCATCCATTCCGACGAGCTCGGCCTCTGTGACGCGTGCCGAAGTGGCGATTACTCTGGGGGGCGCGAGCCACGATAAGAGGTGAGCTGAAGATGGAGAGACGAAACGGAACCGATATGCACGCCCGTCCGGGAGGAGTATATACCGCTCAGGGCACAGCCCCTGTAACTAATATGTAGTTTTAACAAGCGAATAATAGAAATTACGCTCGGCGGCCGCGACAGTTTGAGTAATTATTTGGGCGGAAACTGGAATTTAGCGGATGCGAGTGGCATGGAGAAAGAGACAACACAACGCCCAGTTGAGAGCAGGTTATCACCACCAGCTGTGTAACTAAGATACAGTCGAACCTCTCTACAAGTGAGTGACTTTCATTTGGAAATATTAGGGGAATGTGATTTAACATTTTAGATAAGGATAAAGGATGAAGTCTACACGTATTTAGTAGTAAATGTAGTAGTAAATGGTACGATAACAATTATAACTTCAAGGCTGCTCCTTATCTTTGCTTTAATTAATGGAGTCTGCAAAACCTCTTTCTTGGCATTAAAAATGTAAATTATATTCCAAAAACTTAGATGACGATGTAATAATATCAAATTCTATTTATTTTCAGTTTTATAATAGTTTCTCGTTAGGGAAGCCTCACTGCTTAACGATCCCACCCCGAAATTCAAGCCTGGGCTAGGCCATTCATCAATTTTATAACATTTGTTCCATTTCCCGGGGGTTTTCCATGAAGGGGTTTCTTTATAAACATGAATAACCTTTCTTTTGAACTCACTGAAAATTGTGAACTTTTTGTATTAATCTAGGATTACGAAATTGCCATTGATTGAATATAAAAGACTGTGCCCTAGCATTATTTTTAATCTCTATTTAATCTCTATTTTTTTAAATCATGATTACCAGGAAAAACAATAGCCACAGACAAAGTAATCACGTATTTAAATAGTTTAAGAGATAGTTGAAAACAACTTTATAAATTCATGTTTATTATTTATATATTTATTATAGTTATTATATAAAACGTAAACAAGGCGAGTACTACGTGTAAATGAAGTAAATACTTATAAACAATGTAAATCATCTAAGTTACCTTAATTGAAACTCTTTCTACTACTCGAAGAAATCAAGATTTTGCAACTTTTTGTAAATAAACACACAAAATTTGATATTCTTTGTTACAAACTCACCGAAAATTTCAATCTGCGAATTTCGTTGACAGATGCAGCTGCTGCGACGACGACGTCGATGTTGGCGTTGGCAGCGAAGCGTTGCGCTGCTGCTGCTGCTGCTTCCGTCGACGGCGCTGCAGTTGGCTAAACTTCCTGTCTGGACAGCGAACAGGTTGCCAAGACAAAAGAAAGACGATGGATGACGACCGACGGAGGGACGACTCGCTGCGTGGAGATGGCCGGAATGGAGATGTGAAATTCGATATGCGAGTCGCACAAGGTGAAGGACGTCGGCGTCACAGCTGCGTCGCAGTCGCAGCGGCAGCGGCTGCGCTTGTGTGCGTTTGCTGCTTTGTTTACACTCGCCAAATGAGCAGCTGGCTGCTGGCAGGCTCCTGATTTTGTTGGCGAGAGGTAAGTAGTCGCATCATGGGCCCATCATGGCTTTCATTGCGGGCAGACACACTTTAATATATTAATTTAGTACGCTGCGCTGCGCGCCACACACAACAACAACCCGACACAAAAACAATGAATTCGCTTTCAACACACCTCCGCCCGCACTCCGCCCCCCCAGCTGTCGTCACAGGTTTTTGCACAATTTCCCACACACACGCATCTGCTGCTGCTGCACGGTTGTGTGTGTGCGTGCTGTGAGTGTTAGCGAACCAAAAATGCACGAAAAAGCAGCAACGCAAATTCCAGGTGCAACAACAAAACCGAACGAAACGTAATAACGACCCTCCAGACTTTGTTGTTTGCGTTAAATCGATGAAATGGTTTAGTTTTTGTTCGAGTGCAGCAGCGGCGGCGGCGTCGACGTTGTTCAAACTGTATGCTAGCGATGAGTACTTCTGCGTGCTAGAGGTGGGAACTAGCGATACCATAGCTAGAGCCAGCCAGGGCTGAAAATATATCGAAAGATGGTAGGGGCTGAACTTAAGTTCCCGCCTTCGTTGTTCTTTTAAATTTCTCTACTTATTTGTATCATCTATTATATGTTATTATACGTATCTTAAAATAAATGATATATTATAAAATATTATTTTTCATACTGGCCAATATTCTGCCATTTTCCTGTTTCTAAGAGAAATTTTAACAATATATTTTCTAAAAGAGAACGAATAGCAAATATGGAGGACTCCAAAGCTAAAGCTAATTTTAATTTAATTGTTTATAGAAACGTGAACGGTTTTTTTCAGACTAATAAATATGAGGGAATCTATCTGAAATCGATGGTACTATCGATACTGTCAAAAGGCGATACATCGATACAACCATATATTGTCGGCGTTTCAAGGCGAATGGTATTTTTGACTACACGTGCAAGTTGATTCCATCAGAGTTTACTTTATTTAATGCTCTTTAACTCTCCAAATACTGAATAATAACATGCCGGCAGCAGTAGCCACAGGTGTGCAATTCGGCGGGCCGCCGAAGAATAAGAAAATCGTGTTCGATGATTCTGGAGAGGTGGTAACTAAACAAAACAAAAATCAGCAGTCTCAAAGCAGGGAACAGGTGAAGAGGCCCCAGAAAATCAAGTTTGGCGAAAATGGAGATGCTGTGGGCCAGAAATCCTTCAACAAAAATCAGCAGAGGCCCGATCATCACAAAAAACCTCAAAGGGTTAAGTTTGGCGAGGATGGAGAGGCTGTAACCCACAAATCCTTTAACAAAAATCAAAAAAATGGTCAAAAACCCCAGAAGATAAAGTTCGGTGACGATGGAGAGGCTGGAGCCCAGAATTCCTTCAACAGAAATCACCAGAATCGTCAACAAATAAAGTTTGGCGAGGACGGCAAAGAAGATGCATCTCAGAAATCTGTTCAAAAGTCTGAAATGGTCAAGAAACCACAGAAAATCAAGTTTGGTGATGATGGCGAGGCCAGTGAAAGTGCCAAGAAACCCCAACGCATCAAGTTCGATGAGGATGGGGCTGAAAAAAACGTCTCCGCCAGCGACGACGACGACAGCGACGAGGAATTGGGTCAATCCGTTACCAAGAAGCACAGCAAATACCAGTCCAAGTTGGATGAGGATGAAGAGGCCCAAAAGAAGTGGTATCATGTGGTAAGTATTCTAAAAATATGTCAAAGCTAAGCTGACTAATTAATAATTGATCTTATTCCAGCATCCGGATTACCCTTCAACGGATGAGGTGCTGGACATGAAGGAGAACGAGCAACTTGAGCTTTTTAATCTCTGCAAGAGCTCCTTCGAGGCGGAAAAGAATACTTTTAATAAGCGTAGGTTTTACCATCATTTTGGAGGTTTCTTGAATATGTTAATTCGATTTTAAATATATTTTAGGTAACCCCAACGATGCCCGCTGGTTGCAGACCGCTCTGCACAAGGGTACGGCCAAGGATCGTGCCAATGCTGGCGCTTTGCTAGTCACGAGCAATCCTCTAGGCAATCTGGAAGCTCTCACCACTCTGATTGGTTTCTGCAAGCTTTCCAACAAGGCCAGCAACGATGTGATCGCGGTGCTCACTGATCTATGGCAGGAGGTGCTTCTCCCACCGAACCGGAAGCTCTTGGCAGTGCACACCCGTGGAGCTGACTGGAAGAAACTCAAGAAAGACGAGAAGCTGCGCAATGAACAGAAGCGACGAGTCTACGCCTATTGGTATTTCGAGGGCGAGCTAAAGGATCAGTACCATGAGTTCCTCAAGAATGTGATGCAGGGCTTGCAGACGGGTCAGGAGCACAACAAGAACTCGTCCATTGTGGCCGCCTCGAAGCTGCTGGCATACGCGCCCGAAAAGGAGCAGATGCTGCTGACCATGCTGGTCAATAAGCTGGGTGATCCTATCGCCAAGGTGGCCTCCAAGGCACTGCACCACCTGAGCGAGGTGGCTCAGCGACATCCCAATATGTGCGGCGTCATTGTTTCGGAGGCGGAGAAGCTGCTGTTCCGTAATAACATATCGGAGCGGGCACAGCACTTTGCCCTGTGCTTCCTCTCCAGCATCGCGCCCTCGGGCCGGCCCGAGGTCTGCACCAAGCTGGTCAACATCTGCTTTGCTCTGTTCAAGGTGCTGGTCCAGAAGGGCGCTGTGAACAATCGCACCATGCAGGCCATCCTGCGGTGCCTGCAAAAGGCCATTGTGGAGGCCCAGCCGGCCAAGGATAGCAACGGGGAGCTGCTCACCAAGGAGATGCAGGACACCATATACCGGCTGGTCCACTTGGCTGACATACGAGTGAGTGTTCAGACGCTGGGACTGCTGCTGCAGCTGGTAACGGTCAAGACGGAGAAATCGGATCGATTCTACAACGCGTTATATGTGAAGCTGCTCGACCTGAACCTCATCAATGTGGGCAGCAAGACGGCGGCGCACCTGCTGCACATCGTCCACCGTGCCATCCATATTGACAACCATGTGGCGCGGGCCCAGGCGTTTGTGAAGCGCCTGCTCCAGTTGACCCTCTATGCTCCACCGCACATAGCCGCCGGTTGTTTGATTGTCCTTCACAAGTTGCTGCGCATGCGCCGTGAGCTGGTCGGCGGCAGTGGCGCCTCTGAGGAGGTGGCTACCAGTTCCAAATCCATCTTGGCGGGAGATGCGGATCTGGATAAGTTTGGCAGCGATGAGGAAGAGGTTTACGCGGATGTCAAGGATGAAGCAGCGGATGTGGAAGCTCCTAAGGCAGAGAAGGATGTAAAAATGGAAGAGGATGGTGCCAAGTCGTCCTCCTGGCACCATGCCAGCGTGGCTGTCACCACCGACGGGTCCAAGGTGCGGGAGATTGATTCCTGCAAGTACGATCCGTATCATAGGGTCCCCGCCTTTGCCGGTGCCGGCTATGCCCTGCGCCACGAGCTCTTGCTGCTGCGACAGCACTACCATCCCACCGTGCAGGTGTTTGCCGAGCAGATCCTAAATCGTGAGTACACAGAAGAGATTCCCTTTACCTTACCTTAATTGTTCCCTTTCCCACAGAGTCCCGCATCGATTACTATGGTGATCCTCTAAGAGACTTTGCTTTGCCGCACTTCCTCGAGCGATTCGCCTTCAAGAATCCCAAGAAGCTCGATGCCCCGCAGGCGGCGGAAAGTGCCACCGTAGCCCACAAGCGATACATGGCACATGGGGCGCGTGGCAAGTCCGTGAGGTCGCTGACCAAGGCCAACTGCACTGAGGACGAGATGTTCATCTTCAATTTCCTGGAGCACAAGCGTCGCCAGGCGGAGATTGTGGCCCAAAGCAAAAAGCAACTAGGCGTGAAGAAGGAGGAGGAGGATGGCGAGGCTGGTGAGGAATATCTGAAGGAGGGGGAGGTGGACGACGATGAGTTCGAGGCCTATTTGGATGGTTACTTCGGCAAGAAGTTCAAGGAGGGCGGCGATGCGGATGAGCAGGATGACGAGGAGCTCAACTTCCTCGAAGAACTGGGCGGCGAGATGCAAGCGGATAAGTCAAAGAAAGACAAGAAAAAGAAGAAGCAGTCGGCCGTGGATGAGGATGATGTGGAAGACATAGACGAGGACTGGGGCGACGATGATTTAGGAGAGGAGGACGATGAAGACGATGCGGGCGAAGATCAGTCCGATGATGAGACGGGTTCCATTGATTTGGAGCCACTAGATGACGATGACGACGATGATGGTTCCATTTCCGACGGCGACTCTAGCGAAGCTCCCGAGAGTCCAGACGAGGATGAAGATGAAAACGACGTCGACGATGGCCCGTCGAGGTCAAAGAAATCCCGCAAAGACTCGACCGACATGTTCAATGGCCGCACCTTTGCCAAGACACTCAAACAGAGTCATGGTAAGACTTCAGATTATTTTTCCTATCTAAAAACTCTATTCATATTCCGATATTTAATCCTCCTTAGATATGTCCTCGCTCTTCGCCGCCGCAGATGACTTCTCCTCGATGCTGGAAGAAACGTCCAAGGTAAAGGGCCAAGGCACCAGCAATGCTGTTTTCAACAAGGACAAGTCTTCCGACAAGCAAATGAAATGGGAGGAGAAACGACGTTCGAATGCGAAAACCTACAAGGGCAAGAGCTCAGTTAAAGGTAGCAAACGACCTCCACAGAAGGCGGGCAAGAAGCGGAAACACTAGCCAAGGATTGGACTGGAGTATATATGCTAAAAGTTGTAGAAACATGATTAAAGTTGTCAATTTTGGAATAAGTTTAAGCACTTCTGGTTTATCATTTGAAATGCTTTATTTTTAACTGCATTTTGATATAGGGTTTTTGTGTTATTTACAAACTTTGGTGACTTACATCGCTAGCAACTTGTTTTCATATTCAATTCTGTTTTTCCCACATGAATCCTTCGATCTTGCGCTTGATTTTTAAGGGGTAACATAACTCTTTATCCTTATAACGCTTTGGCCGAACTATAAATGTGATTGCTTACATATTCTTACATTTAACTAGTGGTCGTCCTTGCCTGGTTTCGCCTATGTAGGTAGATATAGGTAGTCTATGGTCTATGGTCTAGTTAATAGTTGTTGTGTGTGAAATCTTACAGCTACGACAAATTGCTTTGCTGGTTTGGTGTTCCACTATTGTTGTTATAATTATTATTATATAAAAACTCATGCCCAAAACAGATCCTCGCTCGAATCTCGCTTATAAAATGTAGGATTATGTTTAAGTTTCTGTTTGTTTTTCTGGGGGATTATCATTGTGTGTGTGTTTTGTGTGTATTCATTCTAAGGCAACTTGTTAAAAGGCAACTTTAATATAAACATTATTTGTTTTTATACTAAAATTTACACCAAGAGAGTTCTTCATTGTTTAACATCCATATTTTCATATTTTCATCCGATTTCTACGACAAATTTACACAGTTCGATATGTGGATTGGGGGTATGTTATTTTCAGGCATAAAAAAGGATTTCGAAATAAAGAAAGTGTTTAAATTTTACATATTGTATTGTGGTTAGAGTTTATTTAAATTTCATCGCATTTCCATTCATTCTATTTAGCTAAATACAAATTTTTGTAGCAAACTAACCATAAAAAACTAAACAAACAAAAGATCTTAACAAAAAAACAATGAAATAGTGCAAATTAACAAATTTATACGACTATTAACGACGTATCTTGCTGTTCCATTGCATGCGGCAGAAAAGGCATTCTCTTCGGTTTGCAGTTTCAAGTGGAAACGATTCTGCGGCGTTCGTTGAGGGTTCCATTTCCTTTCCACTGAAATATTGTTTAGCATAGTTAGGAATTATTAAAAACATTGCCAAAAGCAGGCGAGACCGTTCAATCGATCCCGAATGCAGTTGGCAATGTGCTGGAAAGGATGAATAAGGAATATATATATTATATATATCTTAACATAACACAACTTAAAGCAAATTTGTATATATGTGTGTATGAAGAGGGGGTTATATATCATCGTTCTTACTGTTTTTTCTTTCGCTTAAACATACAACTTTGCACTTAACTAATTGCAGCTCTCTCTTAATAATGATATTAGTGATTGTGTGTGGTCTCGGGTCTTTCCTTATTGTTTTGGCTTCCCCTCCACTTATTGAGAAGATCTCTTAGATGAAGGGAAGTTGCCTGCTTTGTGTTTGACTCATTTTCTTTTTACATTTAGGCTATATTCAAAAATAATTAATTAACTAGCACAACGAAGCACTTGCAGGGATTCTGGATCCCTTTCAAGTTTAAGGTTGAAAAGTTGCCTTTTATTTTCTGTGTGAATGATGAGCTTGCGTCTCATCTTACATCTCTAATGGTTGTAACAAAATGGGTTAAAAATTATTGACAGGATCTTTGGTGCGGCTTGTTAGAGCCGGGTTCTGGTCGTTGTCCTGGTCCTAGTATGTGTCATTGTCTGTCGTCAGCTCCACAGCGGCTGCGGCCTTCGAGAGACGCAACGCGCCGCCGCTCCCCACTGCAGCACCGCCTGCAGTTGCTTCTCTTCCTTGTCTAGCTGCTCCCCCTTTACCTCGTCTAGCGGCTCCTCCTTCACCTCCACAAGCACCACATCGTCGTCCTCCTCCGCCGGCTGCTGCCGCGGATGTCATTCAAATACATAACGCTGGCGCAGCGCCCGCGCTCTTTCCGGCTGCACTCGCGTCGGTGGACGGTATACTTTGGGCGCCCTGGGCTGGGGCGGCTTGGGCCTGGGAAAGATAAGCAGCTTCTCGTAACCCTCGTCGATTTTTTCAATTTTTACCGTGGGCAAGCAGTACACCCGACGCTCCTTCTTGAATCGATGCTTGAGCACCTGCTGCACACCGTTCAAAAGGAGACAGAAGTGACGATAGCTGGCCCGCGATTTGCGCCACGTAGTCGGTGTTTTGTTGAAGCCAAAGAGATTCTCCTCATCCCGCTTCGACCGGCCCACCGGTGTGGGCAGGGTGCGCGCGGTGCGTTGCACTCTAGGTATGCGGGTCACCACGGCCTCGGTGGGCGGTGGCAGTTGCTGCATCAGGAGGTACAAGCCCGCCTTGCTATCCAACTCCGTCGTCTCTGCGACCGAGTTCGGTCGCATCAAGGTCTCGGTACGACGCTGCTGGCGGGTTCTGGGTCGTCGGCTGGTCGTTGATTCGGACTCAGTAGTAGATGGAACTGGAGCCGCCGGTGCGGGGGGCGGCGGCATCTGCAGGCGCTCCTCTTGAGGCGGCAGCGGTAGCGGCAGCTCAACATAGTAATCGTCGGGCAGGCGAAGGGGCGGCGCGTTCTCATCGAAGCCATAAAAGACCGGAAGGCTGTCAAGGTCCGGATCAAAGCGTTCATGCAAAACGAGGTCCTCGTCGTCCGATATCGGAGCAGCAGTTGCTACTGCAGTTCCATTGGCCAGACTCTCCTCCACCGGCTCGTTGACCAGAGTGATGCCCTCATCCTCCGTCGACTTGTCGAGCGTGGAGCTGGACTTCGGCAGGTCCTGCATACCTGACGTAGGCTGTTCCATGGTGTCCTCACTGAGGTCCACCACCACCTGCTGCTCGGCGGGCACAATAATGTCCACGTCAGGATCATTGGTGCCATTCTGCAGCCACTCGCTGTCAAGGATGTCGTCCAGCTTGGGACGATCTGCAGGATTCCGTTGCATACACCAGCCCACCAAGTGCCGGAACGCAGGGGTGGCACTCAGCCAGCGTGGTGAACGCTGATTGAACGCCTCCCGTTGCATGCGTTTGCGGAGCTTATGATGGGTATTGGCTGTGTGGTCCACATCCCTAGCGCTCTGCCTGTACGGCGGATGCCCCACCAGCATCGCGTACAGAGTGGCGCCCAGACCATAGATATCCACCGCCGGCGAATACGTCACTATATTAGGATCCGATAGGAGTTCCGGCGGAGCATAGTCTAGAGTGTAGCGCGGCTTGTCCTTCCAACTCTGAAACTTGCTGTTGTAGCTGTGAGAGAAGACCACGACCAAGATAAATAAAGGAATTCCGGCAGTATATAAGTACGCATCCTTACCAGGCATTGCCAAAGTCCACTAGCTTCACAACCTGATCCTCGCGACTCTCAAACATCACGTTCTCCGGCTTCAGGTCACCGTGTATGAAGTGCCTGGCGTGGACATGGCGTATAGCCATTACGAGCTGCAGGAAAATCTCTCGGCAGGCCTGCTCATCCAAAAAGTTGCGCTGAATAAGCGCGGTTAGCTCCTCGCCACACAGGTACTCCAAAATGATCCACGACTCGCACTTGTCCCGGAACGTGCCATGATAACTCACGATATTCCTGTGACTTTGTCTGTCCAAGGCGCACGAGATCAGAGCGTCCACTTCAGAGGCGCGAAACTTGGACAAATGTATGACCTTGGCCATGAACACCATCTCCGTGGAGACATCCGACACAAAGTGACAGGTACCATAAGCACCGCTCGCCGTCTTAGTGCCCAACTCAAGGTCATCCGGGCGGGCGGGTACGTTCTGAAAGGGGATTGAAGGCATACGAATTAGTTAGGTCTCAAGTATGAACCCCATTTTATGAACTAACCTGCAGTCCTGGGTTGCAGTACTCAATATTACAATTATTGTCTCGACGCATCTGCTCCAAATGCTCAGGTGCCACATAAGTATAGCCGCGGAAGAGCCGGATCCGGCTGGGCGGGGCTTCGCACTCGGGATCCTCGGGCAGCTGGTCGGTAAACTCGGTGCTGAAGTTTTGCACATCGTCCTCGGCGGTGATGGTGGGCTTGTAGGGCGCCTTGCGTCGCTTGAGGCGCAGCTCATGCCAGTTAATGCCTTTGAAAAAGGGATGCTCCTTAATCTCGCTCGCGTCACGATGATTGCCGCCCAGCCGCTTTTTCGGGCTCTTCTGTAGCATCTTCTCCACAAAGTCCTTGGCATCGGGACTGAACGAGCTGGGGATCGACGGCGGCTCATTCAGGATGCGGCGCGAGATCTCTGACTGCTGGATCTGTCCCTCGGATGTCGCAAATGGCGAAACTCCGGTTAGAAGCTCAAAGGTGAGCACACCCACTGACCACCAATCGACGGCACTGTTGTGGCCAGGTGGTGACGTCCTAATTATCTCGGGCGCCATGTACTCTAGCGTGCCGCAGAAGCTGGTCGCCCGGTATTCGTTCTCAGCGGTTAGGATCTTTGAAAGCCCAAAATCGGAGATTACAATGTGACCGTCGCCATCGAGTAGGATATTTTCCAGTTTAATATCCCGATAGATAATGCCCAGCTGATGCAGCTGCTCCAAGGCCAGCACAACCTCGGCTATATACACACGCACCCGATGCTCCTCAAAGTGCTCGGCATGGTAGAGATGCGTGAAAAGCTCGCCGCCCTTGGCAAAATCTGAAATTTCATTATTTAATTATTTGTCGGATTTTTTGATAAGTTCACGGCAACTCACCTAACACCAAATACAACTTCGTGGATGACTGGAAAGCGTAATGAAGACTTACTAGGAAGGGACTGCGCTGTACAGCTTCCAGAACCTGGAATAATACAGGGTATGGCTTGTAAGGTTTGTTTTTGTAACTGTATATTTATATATGCACATATTTATATTGTTTTTATTTGTATATCATTATTTATTTGAGACATATTTTCTAGCTTGACCTTAATTGTTGTGTTACTAATAATACACAAACAACGAGAAGGGGAATCGCTATCATCATTTAAACTTTATTATTTATTTATAAATATCTATGAATCAAAAAACATGTAGCACAGTGTTAAATTAATCTACCTTTCTAGCGAGTGGTCTTGCTTGTTCTGCTTTTATCGCCTTATCAAAATATTTTTAGCTTGGCATGTTTACATCACAGAAGAGCATCGATTGTTTGCCGTGTTATCCACTTTATAATCACCGCTTATCGATATTTCGCAGCCTCTCTTTTGGATGCTTCTTCGCAAATTTCGCTTATCACAAAGCTTCGTGTTTTGTTACTTTGATTTTGTTTTGGGCTGTCTGCACAAATACGGCGGGAATGTGAGAGTGTGTGTGAGTGTATGTGTTTGGGTGAGTGTTTCGTTTTGCCTGTATTTAGCTATTAGTAGTTGTTGTTGGAGCGGAATAACAGAATGGCGGAGGAACCTAATAAATATTCAAGTGCAAAAGTAAAGAGCAAGTACACTTCGAAAGTGAATTAATAATGAAATTAATTCGAGAGAGAAATACAAACTTTCACATTCATCCTTGGATTTTTATGAACAGTTAAGACAAATAAGAGTAAGGAAATACTTATTTTATAAAATAATAATTAAATTACGACTATAGGCATTTACGGAATACGAAATAATACGACATTTTTTTATATCCCGAATTTATAGATAATTTTACTGGGAGATGGATGACCATTAACATATTAGCCCCTTTTTTTTTTTTAAGTAAATGGTTGCCTTTCTGCAGTTAAAGCTAGAACCATTAATGCACAAGCTTTGAAAATTAATAAATAAAATAATTATTTTTGTGACCCTGACAGTTTCTTCTATTTTGGAATCAAAATTATATACTTGTCATATCGAATCGAAATGAAGCAAATTTTGTTTAATAATAACTAGGTTAGTGGCACACTCATTGTATCTTGAAAAAGCCAAGTGCGTGCGTGTGCGAGGAAGGGAGAGCAGGAAGAGAGTGAAAAAAGAAACACACAAAAATAGCGCAGAAAGCAAAAGCAAAAAAAAAAAAAAAAAAAAAAAAAGCAGGCCGTCGGTCCAATTGTAAAATTTGTTCAATTTATCTGCGGCGCTTATCTGCCAGCCAAAAAGCTACCGTCCCGCTCTTGTACCTACACCTGTTTGCAGTTATTTAACGCATTTTGTTGTTTCTCCCATTTTTCGTTTCGTTTTCTATTTTCATTGATTTACTAGTGACTCTCTCAATGCCGCAACAAAAACCGGTTGCACTAGCTAGCACAGCAACAACATCTTCCACTATTGATCCCGCTCTCCCGCTCTCACTGTGTGTATCCTACTCTCTTTGGGGCTAGCTTTCAACAGTTGCTCTCCGTTAGCTTTTTTTGCCGGTGCAACAAGAACAAGTTGCTAAGTGGGTCACAAGAACATTTCTCTCCCATTCCTTCGCCTCCTTTTTTCATGCTTTCCCGTTTACAGGTTTCTTCTTCGTCTTCTTGGATTCGCTACTGGAAACTGTACGTGCGACTGTGAAGGTTGTCAAATCGCTTTAAGTTTAATTTCAATAAGCTGCACTTTATTGTAGTCATTAAAGTGAAGAGGAATCCAAGTAAAAGAAGTCTTGTTGCGGTGATTGCAAAAACAGCACGCAGCGGGGGTGGCAGCGGGGCAGGTAGCAGCGGTAAAAGGTAACGGCAAACCAAAAGCAAGAAAGCTACCAAATAAAAAATGTTGATTAAACACGTTTGCTACACCGTTGTTCTGGTTGGTGGAAAATGATTAAAAGGGTTTTACACATACACACTTCTGTTGAAATTATAAAGCTGCGCTTCTGGTAAGAAGACCTTATAGGAAAAAAAAAGGATCACACTAACTGTGTATTCTTCCTGAACAAGCGAAGTTTAACGCTAGAATTAGTTGGGAATTATAGAGTCAATCAAAGTGGCAAAACCTCAAAAGCTAAAACGGGTTGATTTGTTAAAGTTCTATAAAAGCTACATATATCTGAAGTGCCCCTTTCTATTATATACAGTCATAATTTATTACAAAGTCTATTGTTTTTCCTTAACATAGGGCTTAACTTACCACTCGTTCGGTTTTGGTGTGCTCGGCGGTTTTGCGCTTCTGCACAACCGTTATCTTGTTTAGAACTTTCATCGCATAGAGTTTTCCAGCGTCATGGCGCGTCAACTTGCGGACAAGGAACACTCTTCCGTACGCTACGGAAATTATTGGAAAAATAATACAAAAGTCAATAATCGAATACTAATAAATGTAATGACAAATATTCGCATTGAACTTACCTCCAGTGCCAAGAACGCGTATTATTTTGAAGTCTTTCAGACTGACTGCCTCATCGCTATACAATTTCACTGGGGAAAGAGGGAAAAGAGAGGTCATATTTTCATTATAATCGGCATTTATCAATCCTTTGTATTACATAAAATTAAATTCAAAATCGATTTTTTGTTTATCAAAATTGAAAAGAAGAAGAATTCGGAAGACCTCAGGTTTACGCTATTTTGGGTCCTTAAATGGGGTTTTTTATGTCCTACTTTTAAGGACAACTCAAGGTAAAAAATATTCATAACAAAAATAATTAAGCTCTTCATGGTGCATCGAACCATATACGGCATTTTGCTTAAGTTCCATTTTTGGCCAAAATATGCTGTTCAGAAGACCTCAGGTTTACGCTATTTTGGGTCCTTAAATGTTAAAAATATTCATAACAAAGTCAAAACAGCCTCAAATTCAATTCGGAAAGCAGTTATGTGTTAGTTTTTATTAGGCTAATTAATCTGCATATTGAGTTTGGAAATCAGAAAAAATTAATTTTTGGCCAATTTTTGACAATTTTAATGATGTAACCCCTTATCATTTTTTCAAAAATTGGCCAAAATTTTTTTCCTAATTTTTTCAAATATTTTAT